>ML807032.1:154763-175259 GCA_009831015.1 Picea engelmannii | reverse complement strand
GTTGTACTTAAAGAAGTACTATGCATAAGTCATTTGTGCATGAGTACTTGTATTTTATGTATCATACTGCGTGTGTGTGTTACGTTAGTTTTTCTTTTGACGTTATCTGGTCTCTACCCTTACGTGACGTTGTGTTTGATTGCCAGATGTCGGAGTATTCGCTACCTTATATTGGCTTCGCCGACGGTGCTAGCCGTAGTACTCAGAACCTAGCTTCCGTTGCATGGGCAATCTATGCCCCAACAAACGAACTCATATCTCTACGAGGTATATGTCTTGGCCGAGCAACCAACAATATCACAGAGTATAGCGTCGTTGTTGAATTATTGGTGGATGTTATCTCTCTTGGAATTCGTCATTTGGTTGTGAGACTTCACTCGTAGTTGGTAGTATTACAACTCAGTAATGTATATTCTATTCAAAGTCCTACTTTATTAAGGGTATATTTGCGAATTCGCCTCTTGGAACGACATTTTGATTATATTGAATATCAACACATTCCTAGATGTCTTAATACATTGACAGATGCTTTAGCTAATTATGCATTGGACAGGCATTTAAATCATTTATAAATCAAACACATTAAAATGTACACAATGTAAAGTAAGACGGTAGAACCCATGTATATATATAACGATCAAAGTTTGTTTTTACAAAATGTGTCCGAAGACCAAAATATCAAAATTGAAGCCCATGGCTTCTACATAATGACATCAATGATGTTCACAATAGCACACTAATGTCCTAGCAAATCTGTGGAGCAAGCGACCCATAGAGGCAGAGACTCCCACAGTGTGACGCTGATCGCGTCGTGGAATCTACTCCAGAGGCATATCTGGAACGTCTGCCATCAGACCCTCTAAGTTCTTCTCCACTATCAGATAGTCCTCTGCGTACTATGGAACTGCTACTACTGCCGCTCCTCGTCTCTAGATGGGGGAACTGCCAGCAGGCCGGTATGGTCCAACGTCTGTGTTATCAACAAGATTTTGGTGTTAGTCTTCGGGTAAAACTATAAAAACAAAAACATTTAAATATGTTGAAAAAATACAAAAACATTTAAAAGATAAAATTGATGTACTTCTTACTGAGGTCTCCCCATTGTGCGTATTCAGGAAGTGCAAGATCTGGATCTCCTCTGAAATCCAGCCCGGCGTAGGCATAGTCGTCCACCATAAACATCTGAGTCTGCAACCAGTCGAATAAAACATTGTCATATTTGACAATAGGACCTGCCACATGTCGGGCCATAATCCGACACCACCGCAACATCCTCGGATCTCTGGGACCAGGAAGATCTCACTCGGCCTGTAGACGGAATACCGAGACTCTCTCCAAGAAGAAGGAAACTAATAGAGACCCATAACCAAACTGCTTCAGGTCTCCACGCCTGCACTTAGTCAACTGTTTCTTGAGATTACGTAATACTGTATCGGCCCAGTTAAAGACCCGGGGCTCAGTACACTCAATGGCATACTGAAAATATCTCTGCAGAGCCATATGTGGAGCCGCACTTCCTGCCATCCGAGCAATGGTGAAAAAAATCGTGCGGAGAGTTATATCAGTAACTCCCCAAATGGCCACTTTACCTTTCTGTCTCTCTGCCTCAGGTACACAATACTGGTTACAATACTCGCTCATTTTCAACCCACCTCTTCTGCTGCCAGATAAACTAACATATGATCCACGTCTGGAAAATCCATTCAAGAAATAGATATCCTCGATATCAATGGTCAATGTATGGGCCCCCACGATGAAGACTTGTTGGTCCGGATCCCACATATGGACTAAGTATTCCAACAATCGAACTTGGGCCCTCATGCCCGGGATGCGGAAATACTTTAAGAGACCACAATCTCTTAGTGCATCAATGGTTGGAGGATTGCTTTCCGCATTAGCATTATCCTCCTTGTGCTCTCGTTCCCGCCACTCTAAAACCATGATTGTGACTAGCAACCTGCATAAAAACAACACACAAACATAGTGAGTGATCTTATTCATGAGGAAAATTATTGCAATTGGATAAACGTTACACAAATTTTTAGATTTTGCGTTGTTCGCAGGTGGCCTGCTTCACACAGTGTGAACTTCTCATAGGTGGCCCATGGCTCACCTGCGAGAATGGGTCATTCTCGCAGGCCCCGTATGGGCCACCTGCGAGAATGCTCCCAAGCGCATAGGCTTTAAAAAGTTGAATTAAAACTTGACTTTTAACCAATAAAAACATAATTTTGAACCATGAAAAGATAAAGGATGAGGCACTTACCAAAATATAGCTGACGGAACATCAAATGGTCTCCCGTAGCTCCTGGAATTCGACGCTGAAGATAGAGGGTAAATGAGGGTTTTTTGGCACTCAAATGGTAAAATGTGAAAATGGTATGGTAATTTTTATTATTTGTTCATTTTATTACTTTTTACTATATCAAAAGTATTGAACCCTAATCACTAATGTAAAAATGAGTGAAATCATTGGCAGGTGCAAGTATGGATGGTTATGGGCATAATTTTTACTTGGTGTGGTGTGATTTTGGTTGTTTGTTATGATTTTGACATCCAACCCCGAGCGCTTCTTATCCGTTCTTGCGCTTGCAAAAAAACATAAGAATGCGATCGAGCATCGTTTTATCTCTTTTTTGGGCTTGCTGTGGTTACACGAAAAAGGAACCCCCCTGGAGTTATCTTTAAGCTCTTTTCAGACTCTCTAAACATGAAAAGATTGCCGAGCGATCTTGCTATCTTCATGCTCGTTAAAGTATTTGAAGTATGCATCCTTCGAACGATAGTTTAACCCTTTTTCGGTCTCGTTGGACTGTTGTACGAAAAAGGAACTGAGAGAGTTCTCTTTTGAGTGTTTTTCCAAACTCTATAATCTTGAAAAACCTTCGAGTTTACTATCTATGGACTTGTTAAACAAACATTGACAGGCCCATGATGGGACCGAACCACTCCTTCCTAGGGTTCGTTAAAAAATACTATGAGGGACTCGTCTGAAGGATGAGCTTATATCAACAAGCATATGTGATCCTCTTCAAGTTTGCGTAAAAATAAAGAGGTACTTGCCAGAAATGGTGGGGGAAAATTTGGGAAAAGGGGTATGTTTCGTCTTTGTGTTAATTGGCAGTAAGTGTCGCTCTTGAACATGACACCCCCTATTCATCATTTGAAGCTAATTTGGGAAATCCATTTGTCTCTCATTCGATTTAATCACAAGGTCTTTCCATGTGTCATCTTTGAGTCAATGCTGCCAAATCATTGGTCATGTCATTCATGTGTTCAAGAGTTGTCCGTCTAAAACCTCTATTTGAGTCGGCCATCTGCAGTTATCCATTCATTCTGTGTCGGCCTTCCTTGTGTCCAAAGTCCAATTGTCACATACTTTGTTTCACATTCAAACTCTATTACTCATTTCGTGTCACTGATGAGGGATACATCAATGCCCTCCTGTGACGAGTCTTATTCCATCGACCTCAGCACATTATCCGGAATCGAGGCTTACAAATTATTCGATACCTTGGAGCTTGCATGCCTCAATGGAAAGTTTCCTCACTTTCGACAGTGGGTTTACATCATTGGCCCCTGATCGGAAGATTCCGTCGAGTGTTCGACATCAACTCATCTATTCACACTCGATGGATTGTACTATAGTACCTTGGGAGTCATTGACATCAATGGTGATTTCCCTCGCACTTGTTAATGGTTACATCACTGACCGGTAATCAAGTGGTTTCTGCCATGTTCGACTTCAACGCATGTAATCACATGGTTAGATTCATACTTTGGGTGATGAGATTGAAGACCCTGGATATTATCTTTGTGATCCAGGTTGCGATGGAGTATGTATAATTTGTGACACATAGATCCATTGTGTATGTTTCGTGGCTATGTCGTCTTGGTTGAAAATTTGTCTCATAGATCCACAGTGTATTCAGGTGGCTATGCTATATTATGACTGCATGGATCCACAGTGTATGATTGGTGGCCATGAACTTTGTTTATGATGTCATCAGTCTATGATCCAAGTATAGGAATGCCTACCTCAGGAATTGGTATACATGATATTATGTTTATGCTTGGATGTTTGCAGGTTTCCAATTAGATGTGTTCTTGGTTCTTGACACACACATGCATCTTACAAAGTTTGTCGACTGTCACTGGTTCCACTCTCAAACTTTGGGGGGCATTCTATTATCCACAATTTTGGTCGTCGCGATGATGTCATGATGATGTTATGATGATGGAAAATCAAGCTCTTCACTAAGAACACTTTCCTGAAAGAAGTTACATTTGTCTGCTTCCATAAATCATGTTTTTTTAGGATGTTCGCAGGCTACCTATATATCTTCCTGCAAGAATGCCTGATTCTCGCAGGCTGCATTAAGCTGGAGTGCGAACCTCTCGCACTGTAACTAATAGCCAGGGTGCGAACATGTTCCAAAGGAAGGAAAAAGATGAAATATCGAACCTTCTAGAAGGGAATCTTCTAGAAACATGAGTTGGCTTCGGGTGGTTATTCAGGTGCTGGCATTCCAGATATCTTGGGATCATTTCCTATCCAAGTAACTAATCTATCTTCTCCTATATATTGAGTATATTTCTCATGGAAAGGGTTAAGCAAACAAGCAGCAAGCTAGCCATAGATTGATTAGAGAATTAGTGCAAGACTGTATGGAGGACTGATGCTATAGCAGCAAGAGACCACATCAAGGTCACCACAAGTGGTTGATTTTCTTCATGCATGAGCAAGTGTGTGTGTCAGAGCTAAGAGCCATCGAAAGGATACCTACAACATCAAGGCTCAGGTTGTAAGTTTCACTTTCAATTAATGCAATACAGTAATATGTCCCTTTCCCAAAAAGATGATGTCACTTTATTACATAATTCCTTGATCATATGTATAGACTAGCCATTGAATATATTGATCTACCTTCACTTCAATTGGTTTGAACTGTTGTGATCTGAACGGGACAAGAGCATCGGAGTGAAGCTTGGAACAATAGAGACCTAAGGAAAGCATTCATAAGGTATGTCCATGATCCTCATCTCTTAGTTCATTCAATAGACTAGATCTAGGGAAAGTGTATTATTCTGTCCTGTTTTGTTCTAGATCCAGGTGGATCTAGGGAGATCGGTTTGTGTCTGCACTCACGGATTTATCCTCTAACAGTGACATGTGGCATGTCCATACAACACTTACGTGGCATGTGAGATGGCATATGTGGACAGTTGGATAGATCAAGTGCTGACATGTGGCATTGACTTGAGCGAGTGGTGAGGTGCCATGTGGCCCAGACATGGGTTTCCATGTGGCACCATATATTGGTTAAATTTGTTGCAAAATTGGTTGAACTCCATGAGTTTTGAACCCGCAACCTCGGCCGTGGTAGAATGGCTTGATAGGGTCGATCTAGCCAGCCTGCCCGAGGGTGTTACTTTTTTACTATAACGTAGAAGTAACATAAACGTTTGATGCAATGGTATGTCCAGGCAGAAAAGGGTTGGGGCCTATCCCCCAACCCTCGACACAAGATACTACGCGACCATACCCTGTGACTGTGAGTTGTTGTGTGTTGGCGTGTGCAGATCATGGTTGAGCCTAGCTCTTGGTTCCTTCGATGGCATGATTTTTGACCATATGACCCAGACCTAACATGTTCTAGTTTAGCGCGGATTTGGTGGGGTTAGCCCCGGTCAGTTGGGCTATCCCACCGACCAGGGGCTAAAAAATGGGCTACTATATTGGGGGCTTAACTATATAGGGTGCATGGAGCTAAGCCCAAGGCCACGTGGGTACAACACATACGATCAGGAGTAGAGCAGTTGAGAGCTAGTAGACAAGAAGTTAGCGCCTGGCCACATGGCCACCATCCATATGAAAAAGAGCTCGCTCTAAAGGGGTTGTGCCTAATTTATATGCAGAAGTGGGTTTTTAACTTTGTAATATGGTTTTTAATTGATTTATTCAGTTGTTTTTTTGATATTTTGGGCCAATATTGGGGGATATTGGGCCCTTTTTAAGGCCAGATCTTGGGGAGAAGTTGGGAAATGGTTACCAACTTGAGATTTATATAAACCAGGTCTTCTTGAAGCCATGGGAGGAGATTTAGAGAAGGTTTATGCTGAATATTTTCCAAGCCAAATCCATGTTTATGCAGGGAAGTTGTTGAGGACCGCACCTTTGCGGGCCATTTCTGGGAGCTCCGGTCATCCAATTTTTGTGTCGTTTCTTTTGTTGGGTTCTATAGATCTGGTAGAGAAAGAAAATATTCATTTTGTAACCTTTTTTCATTACTGTGATTCCATTTTAAATTTTTGAACAGAAATAACAAAGCCTCACCCACTGAGACAAAGGCCCGGAGATGTAGGTGAGATTGTCGAACTCCATTATCACTTTGTTGTTATTATTGATTTATTTCAGATATCTATATGTGCATATGTTTTTGATTTTTCTTCTATATTTCTTACTCTTTCAATAAGCTTCCTAATTGGTTAATTATCACATTCTTAATAACTCAACCATAGTCGTATAAAAGATCTTTTCGGATCAAGTGGTATCAGATCTAGTTGACGTTTGGATTTGAGTTTTGCATGTTAACTAGGGAAAGGCTACATCATGGTGAAGGTGATCTTGTTGAAGAGAATCCATTGATTGTTTTGAGAAAGAGAACTTCTCAAAGAGACAAGATGGCATCGCGAGAGGGACTTTCTCAGGATGAGAAAGAGTTTCGAAAAACTTTCTTTTCCATGTCGAAGATGATGATTACTTGGAACGAAAGAGACGAGTTCTTGGTGAATATTCAAAGGGAAAAATTGAATAAGGAGAGGATCCTCCTCAAATTCCTCCTTCACCTCCATCTTCACCTCCTTCTTCTCCTTCATATTCAACTTCAAGTACTAAATCCACTGCAAAGAAACATGTCCATAAAGATAAGAATAAAAAGTCTTTATTAAAACTTGATGTTAAATTAGAATTACCCATGTATGATGGTGAAGTTAATGCAGAGAGAATTGACAATTGGGTCAAATAGATGGAGGTTTATTGCAGTGCACAACAAATAAAGGATGAGGAAAATAAGATCAAGTTGGCATCGCTTAGACTTGCAGGCACAACACTCATCTGGTGGAAAATAAAGTTGCAAAATGGCACACAACAAGTGGGTAATGTATTTCCATTATGGAAAAGTTTTATTTTTTCATTTACAAAGAAATTATATCCTTTGGGTTAAAAAGAGAAATCTTTGATTGAATGGAAAGCTCTTAAAATAAGAAAAGGACAAACAATGCAAGAATAGAAAGATGACTTTCGTAAAATGGCATTGATGTTAGATATTCCTTTACATACCCAAGAAACTCTTATGAAATATATAGGAGGTTTACCTGCACATATTCAAAATATTGTATTCATGTTTGGACCAACTAATCTTGATGAGGTTTCTGTTCAAGCGACATACATTGAAGCACGAAAAATAGTTGTTGGTGTATCAGGGGAATCGTCTTCAAGGAAGGAGGACAAAAGGAAGTGGCATGGAAAGAAGGAACTTCTAGTGGAGAGAAAGGAAGAGAATCCCTCTTGCAAGCATTTCAAGAAAGAGGGGCATGATCAGGACCGTTGTTCGCAATTGCATCCTGAGAAGAGATCGAAGTGGTTCAAGGAAAAGAAAGGAAGGCAAATAGTTGCAACAACAACATGACCAACATACTTAGGATTGGATTTAGGTGATGAATCTAAGGACTCATTGGTTGGTATGACAGGTAAAATTGGTGAAGGATTTGATTGTATAAATAACTTGTTTCACATAAGGGTCATCATGTGACATACTAAGGTCAACACATTGATAGATAGTGGATCTCAATATAACTTAATTTCAGAGGAATTGGTTAAGAAATTGAGATTAAAAACACAGATGCATCATAATCCCTACACACTTAAATGGATAAGCAACAATCATCAAATGCACATAACAAAGCAGTGCACATTAAAATTTACAATTTCATCTAAGTTTGTGGATGAGGTAACATGTGATGTGCTTCCATTAAGTGAATGTGGAATGGTCTTAGGCAATCCATACTTGTATGATCGTAAAGCAATCTTCTACAGGGAAAAGAATAAGTATCATTTAACCAAAGCAGGTCAAGAATATGTGGTTCATGCTCATCATGTAAAGAAAAATAAAACTCTTCCAACTATGGAAAAATTAAGAAAGGAATCTCAAGCAAGAAACAAACCTATAATTGTTTCAAATCAAGTAATCGATCTTAAGTAAGAACAAGAGATGATTGTAGAATGGAAAATCAATCACACTTTGCTTCAAGATAAGCTAATGTCGTGCAAATATTACAAACATATCAGCTCATATTTTTTATGCTATAATTAGTAATGTTGTCTACATGGATGATAGTGACTTTAGTAAGATGTGACAGGGTACAAATGGCTAACAATATGTTGCCAGTTATCATTATTGTTTTATAGTTGATCTTGATGAGACAGGTGCATAGGATAGAGTTCAAAGATAGAGAACAAGACGAGTGGCTTATCATGAGCTTGATGACTAGTCAGTAACCTTTTGTGGGACCAAATGTTATTTAGTGGGGAGGTGTGATCCAGAATTGGATAGAGCAGCTTGATGGGGCTTATAAAGGCCTAAAAATAAAAAATTCTCATAATGGATTCAAAATGTACATGTGCATAGACCTTGTCAATATGAACCCAATGCAGCTTGAACAAGCTCAAATGGACGTCGTATGCTCCAGATATGGCGATCTTTTCATTTTTCCAAATAGGTAAAAATTTGATGACTGTACAGTTTGTACAGTGCCATCTGGAAACTAACTGTATAGGACATACGAACATACAATTGATGTGGTAGGTACATTCGTCACTGACGTGACAACATCTAGAGGTGACACATGGAAGTTGATCGTATAGTGACTGAGTGTACGAACCGACACGTGGCAGGGTGACAAGGCATACAGATTGTTGACATGGACAGACAGGTGGGACAATCAGGCAGTGACACATGTCACCACTGCAAGGGTGACACGTGAAACATATTTACGGTGCTTAAATGGAATCTGATGTGGAATATGTGGACAGTTGGACAAATCAAGAGCTGACACGTGGCATCGGCTTGAGCGAGTGGTGAGGTGCCATGTGGCCCAGACATGGGCTGCCATGTGGCACACATAGATTGGTAAAATTTGTTGCAAAATTGGTTGAACTCCATGATTTTTGAACCCATTACCTTGGGCGTGGGTGAATGTCTTGGCAGGGTCAGGCTAGCCAACCCACCCGAGGGTGTTCCTTGTTTACTATAGCACGAAACTAACATAAAAGTTTGATGCAATAGTATGTCTGGGTAGAAAAGGGTTGGGGCATAGCCCCCAGCCCTCAGCAAAAGATAATACACAACCATATCATGTGATCATGAGTTGTTGTGTGTTGGCACGCGCGGATCATGGTTGTGACTAGCTCTTGGTTCCTCCAATGGCACAATTTTCCACCATATGACCCAGACCTGACCTGTTCTACTTTAGAAAAAAAAATTTGGGGTTAGCCCTAGTCGGCCGGGCTAGCCCACCGACTAGAGATAAACCCTGGGCTACTTTTTTGGGGGCTTAAATATACGGGGCGCGTGGAGCTAAGCCCGAGGCCACGTGGGTACAACACATACGACCAGGAGAAGAGCAGTTGGAGGCCAACACACATGCAGTTAGCATCTGGCCACATGGCCACCCTCCATATGACAAGGAGCCCACTCTAAAGGGTTTGTGCCCAATTTATATGCATAAGTGGGTTTTTAACTTTGGAATATGGTTTTTAATTGATTTATTTAGTTGTTTTTTGAGATTTTTGGCCAATATTGGGGGATATTGGGCCCTTTTTAAGGCTAGATCATGGGGAGAAGTTGGGAAATGGTTACCAACTTCATATTTATATCAAACAGGGCTTATTGAATCCATGAGAGGAGATTCATAGCAGGTTTATGTTGAATATTTTCCAATCCAAAGCCATTTTTATGCAGGGAAGTTGTTGAGGATCCCACCTTTGCGGGCCATTTCTGGCAGCACCGGTCATTTGATTTCAGTTTCGTTTCTTTTGTTGGGTTCTAGAGATATGGTAGAACAAGAAAATATCATTTTTGTAACCTTTTGGCACAGTTGTGATGCCATTTTAAATCTTTGAACATAAATAAGAAAGACTCACCCACTGAGACAAAGGCCCAGAGACGTAGGCGAGATTGTCGAACTCTGTTATCACTTTGGTGTTCTATGGTTTGTTGTTATTCCTTATTTATTTCATATTTGTATATGTGCATATGGTTGTGATCTTTCTTCTATATTTCTTCCTCTTTCAATCAGCTTCCTAATTGGTTAATTAAGACATGCTTAATAACTCAACCATAGTCATATAAAAGATCTTTTCGGATCAGTTATTCTCACATCCTATCCAAAATATCTAGTCCTAGTCTATTATTGGTGTAAAGATCAAAACAATAAAATCTTCTAGTTTGATTTTAATTAGCGTTCATTTTCATGGTTGTTTGTTACACAAGGGTGAATGATGGTGAAACTGATGATGTTTGAGACTCGACACCAAAAAAGGTAAAAATAATTATATGCAGAGTTTATTTTCAATGAACTTCTAGCTACGAGAAGGAGAATAGTTTATTTTCTTTTGTCACAAAAAAAAACTCAAGAATGCAAAATTTTATAATATTTTGTTCTCAACAAGAATTCAAACAATTTCCAAATTATAAAGAATACCTTTTCAATATCCAAAACCAATGCATACAAGTATTTCTTTGTGTGATTGTGGATGAAAATTAAAATATTCATCTAATGCTTCATTCTTTCACTAATAATGAAAAATTTTCACTACTCTGATTTGAAAAAGTAAGAAGAAATATTTTACACAAACAAAGACACTCTCAGCAATAAACAAGAGACTGAAAGAAGAACAACTACCAAACTATTCACTCAAAGAAAAACACTAAGAAACCAAAAGTCACAGTTTATAGTCTTTCAGAATTGAGTAAGTGATCAAAGATAAAGAAAACAATACTATGATCAATGACCTTCCTTATAAAAATCTCCAATCAATCAGATAATCGAGAAGAGTGGAAAAAAGAAACCAATTTTGAGAAAAATGGTTGAATTTGCAATAAGGAAATAAAAACTCAATAAGGAATAAAAGAATGAAAGAGAGAAAGTTTGAGTCAAATGGAGGACAAGATATGACAGAATAAGATCTAAGTTAGAGAAAGAGATCCAAAGATTATACCCAGCAAGCAAGAAAGTCTACAATTTTTCAAAGAAAGAAAAATTGGCGCTCTAGTAACCAAAGCACCAAAGCGCTACAACGCTCCCTGGAAAACTATAGGGGAGCATTGAAGAAGAAACAACACACTGACTTGGACTATACAAGGGTACTAATTTTCAGGAAAGTTTGAGAAAAAACTTAAAAATCTCAGTAACTCAGGAAAATTCAGTAAGAGTCTCCGTGAGACAACTTAGAAAAGACAAAAATATGTAAATACATATTAGATCAACAAATAGGATCTAAGGATAGGCAAAGTTCATAGATGAACAAATTGAAAATATGTTCCCCATTGGAGTCACCAATTTCTTTTACAGAAATATTCCCCTTCAGACAGATGAAATTTCCCTTGGATTACAGACCCCTCTACCAAGACAGAAAATTACATTTGGACACTACCATTCCTAAATATTCATTTTATCCATAAAAAATGAGAGAAGGATGGGAAGTATGATGTACCTCATTCATTACGTTTGTCCAATATGATCCAATCCATGAGCTCTAAACAGTACCTACAATGGACAACAAGAAACAAACGATTTTCTCCTACTCTAGTGGAGTAGATAAAATCAATCGATTCATGAAGATTAATACAAGCATAGACAAGCACATGTAAACACATACTTGAAGGAAATAGTCCAAGTATATTAATGATAACTTCAAAAGGAAAATTACAATCTTTGGATGATGTTGTAGCAACCTCTCCAATTCCTCCTTGTCCAACCCTTGCTTGAAAGATCCACAATCAAAATAACAATGTTTTGTTGATTTTCTCCTCCTTTGTTTACCATGGGAATGCCTCCAATTATAGAATTTGAGAGTCTCAACTACCTTGGGTGTATTTGGAATTAGTTGGGGATATGGCTCCAATAGTTTTTATATCTATCTTAGATGCAGCCCGGGAGTTAGATTCGATCCAAACCAACTTGATCCATCCATAGTTGTCTTTAGAAGAAAATGGGATTCCTCCCAATATTTCCTCAACCAACTCAGCGCTCTCTTAGAATGGGTAACAAAGAGCTACAACACTCCCCGTGAGATGGAAAAAGAGTGTTAACACTCCCTTTGTATGAGTAGGGGAGCGTTGATCTTCCAAAAAGTTTCCAAGATGAGCAATTCCCATATAAAAACATTTGTTTCAATTGTCATGTGATGGGATTTGTCCTGCTAACATGTTTTAGGGGTTGTATCAAGTGTTTTCATGGTGTCATTCATAATGTGACACTTATGGAAATATAATGTGACATTTACAACATTTGTGATAAAAGCGTGACACTTACGACGTTTATGACAATGAGAGTGCAACATTGATGTGTAACACTATCCTCATTGTTAGTCTCAGTCTCAGTCTCTCTACCCATATTTCTCTCTCTATTCCCCCTCTATGTCTCCCTATGTATCCCCCCCTTCCTATGACTCTCTCTCTACCCCCCCTTATTTTTATCCTTCTCTCCCCCCCTTCTTCTCACTATCCCCCTCTCTCTCTCCCTCTCGCACACTGTCTTTACCCCTCCTCTTTGTATTTATATCTCTCCCTCTCTCCCCTCCCTCCTCCCTCCCTCTCTCCCCCCTTCCCTCCTATTATTTCTCCTCTATCTCTCCTACATCTAACCCTATCTCCTACATTTACCTCTTTGGTGGCCCTTCACCAAGTTTTGGGAGATTCTTAGTCATAGTGACCTATTTTAGTCATAGTGACATTTACCTCTTTGTTGGCCCTTCACCAAGTTTTGGGAGATTCAAGATTGTTAGTCATAGTGACAACCTGTCGAAGAAGGAGCGCAAGATGAAGAGGAGATCAAGGGATATCAGCCCACTTTTGGGTCCTTTTGGGGTTTTGGGGAATATGTAATGGGAATGGGATGTCGGCCCACGGGTTTACCCATGTTTAGGCCTATTTTGTATGTATAAATAGAAGGATAGGCAATGTAAGAAGTAGTAGAATCGTGCATCTATGTGATGTGAATGTATGCTAAGTGCGAGTAGAGTCTGTAAGTGCATTGTGCATGACTGTAAGAGACTTGTAGAGCTAAGTGCAGGTCCTTGTAGCAGATTGTGGAAGGCTTAGTGATATAACACAAGGAATAAGGATCTAGCGAGCTGCACAGATCTTTTGTCTTGTGTGAAGTAAGGGTTTTGATGGCTTTGTGCCTGTAACCGATTGACTAAAGATAATAAAAAAGAAGAGTTGGTGGACGTAGCCCCAGGGTGGGGGTGAAACACGTAGACAATGTTTTATCTTTCTTTGTGCTTGTCTTAATATGTTTATGTCTTCATTTGCTAATTGATTTAAGATGATTAGATAGATCTGCTTATGCTTAGTGCTAATGACATGTGAGAATATTATATATGATCCATATGAATGTGCTTAGTTCTTGATCTACTAGATCTACCTCTCTATTGATGCTAAGTGCTTGAGTACATTATATCAGTGTGAATGTTGTGAAGCCCTATTTTATCAGCGAAGTGATTATTGATTTTATATTGAGGAAATGACGGTGCTAAGTACTTTATTAAGTATTATAATCACAGATCTCTGTCCCAGCTAAGGTTGCAGACACCTGAGTCTTGCAACCACCCATGCCTCTACCTCGGGTGAGACTTCATCTTCTTCGCAGGTGTTTTCGAAAGGGTCGATAGTTAGGGATTTGTTGGTGCATTGTTGTAGCGTTGAACCCTAGGTCTGCCCCTATGCCAACAAATGGTTCCAGTGTTGGGACCTGAAATTGTGATTGTTGGGAATTAAGAAAGAAGAAGCTCTATGCAAAGATCCATCCTGAAATTGTGAAATCTCTGTGCGTAGATCTGTGCCCTAGTGCGCAGTATTCTATTTGACTTATAAATATCTATGCTAAAAGAAAGAAGCTCGATCTGAATAAAATAGGTCGGATCTAGAGAAAAGAAGCAAGATATGAAAGCTTTGTGCTCTAAGAAAGGAAAAGGTGAGAATTTCTTATTAAAAGAGGTAAGATTTGCAAGCTCTATGCTCTGATAAAGGTAAGAATAGTTAAAAGTTTTAGATATGGAAGATTTGTGCTCTGTAGAAGTAAGATAAGTGGAAATTTTTGTTTCTAGCATATGGATCTAGGTATGATTGATAGGTTATGTCCTAGCTTGAAAACTAGGGTATTAATAGATGAAAGAAGACCTAATTTGAATAGATCTTATAAGAATAGTGAAAGATATGTTATACCTATGCATAGAAAGAATGTTTGGACTAACAAATGGATGGAGGATTGTAGAAATAATTTATTGTAGGTTAGCTCATATGATCCTAGCGTGCATTATAGGAGAAGCTCGGGATAATTTAAAAGAAAGAGAGGATTAACCCTCTATTACAGCTGCAGAAAACCAGGACACCTTGTTAAGGCATGCCCTGGGAAAAGACCTGGTTGTCTTTGTTGCAAAACTATGAACCATGAAGTGTTGGATTTCCCTAGAATGATTGCTAAGATTGAAAGTATGAACATAAGACAAGAAAACCCTAAGGAAAATATAGAAACTAAGGCTATAGCAGAACCCCAGAAAGAATCAGAGAAGGTATGCTACAGATGAAAGAAACCTTGAATGACCACCAACGTGCTAGATTATCAGAGATCTTTAAAGACAAGGAATGCATCGAAGAAAGAATAGGAGACTTTGACATTGACTGTGTTCTAGACGAGGAAACACAGGTGTCATGACAAAGAGAACTTGGGAAGCTATAGGAAGGCCTGCTATGATTCCTTCATTAGAAGGAATAGGGTTATTCAGAGGAAAACTGGTAAACCTATGTGGAAAGCTCACTCAGATATCTATGAATGCCAATGGAACTTCGACATAAGAATATTTTGAGATTATTCAATTTATTGAGGATCGTGCCCCGTTTACCATGTTACTATGGAAACCTTGGATTGAAAGAGATCAAGCTAGACGAAAAGAAGAAGAAGAAGTTTTGGAGCAGAAAAGAGAAGAGTTAAAAGATTTCATGACTAGAAGGATCGCATACTTGATTGAAGAATAGGAGAATAGGTCAAATCTATTTAACACTAGAAACCCAAATGTCGAAGCTGCAAGAACATTATAAGACCCACAGAATATTGAAGTACCTATATCGGATAAAGAAGAGGTGTTAATCCTAAATCCTAGAAAAGAATCTCAACAACGTGAAGTGACTATGTCCAAAGATGATAAGAATCAGAATGGAAAAAGGACTACCAAGACAAATCTCACTGGGAGGAAGGATAGAAAGATAAGTAAGAAGAGAGCTAAGTTTGAAAAGTTACAGAAGGTTCCAGAGGGAACTTCGCAGACAAACAATTTGTAGAATGGGAGCTTCGTCAGGATATCAGAACAACGACACATGGCACTTCATTGTGGCGAGGAAATATAGTCCTTGGGATTGATATATCCATTCGAATGTCTCTCTAAATGGGTTGGAAATCATTTGAAGCTCGACACCAGGCCATTGGACCATGCCATAATGGACAAAATAATAATTAATGAGGCTTCATACCCATTACAAGCGAACCGTTTTCGATTTCCCTATTTATCCCATCGCGCCATGCATGGAGAACACTTTTCCTAACCAATAATTTGAGCCCACGGGCCAAGTGAATTATATACAGTGATCATTGCCCTCTTTTTGTTTATTCTACTATAGTATCTGAGTTAATTTTGAACCTGATATTATCAATCCCAAGCACGTATGTCCGACAAGCTCACTGTAGTTGAAGAATTAGTAACAACAGTACTCCTCGACTTGATTACTAAAAGAGTCATGTTGGAGAGAGGATTGTCTATCATTCTATAAGAATCATCAATGACAAGACTATTGGCCTCTCCGTCCACTTCTCGAGTCGGACCATCATGGCCCATAGACGAAAAGAGAACTAAACATAGAGACAATATTGTGAATGCTAAGTTGATTCTGAGCATATTTCCCACCTACCTACCACCTCTGAGTGACGTAATAAATTGAGACAGTGTGCCCAGAGACTTTGAGTACAAATTGGTCACTACGTACCTCCCGAAGGGGATACGTGTAGTTCACGTAGATCAATAAAATATAGCAGCATTGAAGTTTAGCGACTTCAGCCTCGGCAATAGGAAGGTCTACAACATCCTTTCCCCACATAAATACCTAACTAGGACAAAAGGAAAGAATTCAAATATCGTCCCTCAATCATGGACCCATAACCTCGCGTAGTCCACACTGCTCAACGTCATGAATATTCCTCACTTCGGAAGACACCAAGAAGTGAATGCATGCGTCAATATGTTGTTGTTTTGTTACCATGGAGGATACTTATGGTTAAATTGTTCTATCACAGTGGATCCGACATTGATCAATCAGATCACAGGGCTAAGTATGCAAGGCCCTGACCCACAATATTTCTACCACGGAAAAATAATGGATCGTGCTCTAGCACAAAGGATAAAATACACCTACAACGATGTCGAGAAAGGAACGTGAGGCTACAAGGTAGCTTCTATCAAAAGTGGCATAGTGCACCTAGCCTGTCAATTGATTGCAGGAAAGTTAGTCTGCAAGAACCGACCCACCCAAATCACTGGTTTTGTAGTAAAACATGTAGGGAAGTGCATGGAGGGCATACAAATGAACTAGGAAAAGTACCTCGTGAACCAGTTAGAACTGGACTACAGGGAAACGCAAGATCAAGGATATGAGTTCCACTTCAGTTGGATTCTAATCCTGATTGATTTAATTGCATGGGAGATGCTGGAAGGTGTGACCTTCTCGGACATCGAGCCCTTTTAACCTCTGGCGGCAAAGTTTAGTACACTGTGGTATTCCACTAACATGAAAAATAAATGGAAGTCAAATGTCGTATTCCACACATATTACAATCATCTAAAGTTAGCTATTCATTTTGAGCCTTGCATCACGCCAAATACTCTCCATGGGTTTCGACCTTTAATGAAATTTAGCATGGACTTCCCTTTCATTTATATTACAACGTGCGCTAACGAGCACAAGAAGCAACTTCAATATTACTACAATATGACAGAGGAGGAATTAGAAGAAATCACCAAGGACTGGTCGGTGGACATCCTCATTCCAGCAAACCCTGCAGAGATATATGATTTAGACATTCCAGAAACTACGTCGGATACACCCAGACCTAGCAAGATAAAGAAGACCAACTAGTTCCATGATTTAGACAGCGCATCCATGAAGACTGATTTCATCTCAGCAGAGCAAGGAGGAGATGGCATAGAGATAGATGGCACAAAAGTTGAACAGAGGAAAGGAGAGGTTACATCACCTAGAGATGAGGAGGATCCCTCAAAGAAAAGGAAGGTTTCCCTGCCGAAACCTTCCTCCTGGAAGAAATTGAAAGAAACCATGACCAAATATGAACCATCCTCACCTCCGCCGACTTCGATTTCATTATAGAATCCCTGAATGATGCTTCGATGGAGATAGAAGAGAAGCAATAAGATCAACAGGAGGAGGTGTTCCATTATATGAAGGACGAGCTCCAAGGAGTGAAACAAGCACTACAATCCAGCCGCACAGTCTCCATTGAACCTATGTCAGCAAGAACATCATAACTGGGAGATGAGCCAGATTAACTCCACCGCATCGTTGATACAGTCAAAGCTCACCTTCGACAAGCTCAGGAAGAAATAGCGCAAGCCACCCAGGATTTGGCACAAGTGCAGGGAGACCTTGTAGAACAACGCAGTACTGCAGAATGGGAAAATATTTCTCTGCAAGCGAAGTGGGATGAAGAAAGATCACAACTGCAACAAAGAAAGGAACAATTCCTAGCAGAGAAACTCGAAGTAAAGGAAATTTTTCACAGAGCACTTCATTCTATGAAAATCGTAGAAGTAAAGACTGAAGAGCGATTTCCATAGTAGGTGGCACAACTTGAAGAAGTAATCCAGCAGATCTAGCAACGCATAGCAAACTTGGAGCTCCGCACTGTGCCTGAGACCCCTCAAGATGTAAGAGACCAAAGGGAAGCAACTACCCGCAGTGCAATTGACAGAATAAAAGCTCTTTCCTTGGAGTGCAAGCATCTGAGTAACCACAACACCGAAACATATGAGAACCTCACCGAGAATCCATATGTATAGGCATTAGAGTCACATCTCAAGGAATAAAAGAAGCATGCAGACACACTACTGGTGTAGTTGAAGGCCTTGTTAGTTGTGGAAAGAATGAAGCGGTCTCAAGAGAAACGCACCGCCCAGCAGCATATCCATACGATTCAAAGAAGAGTGATGGAAGTTACTCAATGGCTTCAACCAATGAAATATAAGGCATGCCAATTATTCACAGAGTTTGAAAGTTAGGGAGCAGAGCTAGAATAGGTTGTCATCACAGCATAAAAACGCCTAGAAGGGCCCATGAATGACGCAGTGATCCAAGAGTTCACCGAGAAAGAGGTCTTCGCAAAAAAGTAGGTCGATGTAGCTCGAGCCAAGCTCGAGGCCTTCGAAGCAGAACTGGTCAGATCAGAGTGATTCGAGATGAGTCATAGGTGAGTGTTGGGGGCATGTTGGACATTGACCAAGTTTTGGGAGATTCTTGGTCATAGTAACCTATTTTAGGCCTTCAAAAGCCTATTGAAGGAGGAGCACAAGACAAAGCGGAGATCAAGGGATCTCGGCCCACTTTTGGGTCCTTTTTGGGTTTTTGGGAATATGTAATGGGAATGGGATGTCGACCCATGGGTTTACCCATGTTTAGGCCTATTTTGTATGTACAAATAGAAGGATAGGCAATGTAAGAAGTAGTAGAATAGTGCATCTATGTGATGTGAATGTATGCTAAGTGCGAGTAGAGTCTATAAGTGTGTTGTGCATGACTGTAAGAGACTTGCAAAGCTAAGTGTAGGTCCTTGTAGCAGATTGTGGAAGGCTCAGTGCTATAATGCAAGGAAGAAGGATCTAGTGAGTTGCGCAGATCTTTTTTCCTGTGTGGAGTAAGGGTTTTGATGGCTCTGTGCCTATAACCAATTGAATGAATATAATAAAGAAGAAGATTTGGTGGATGTAGCCCCAGAGTGGGGTTGAACCATGTAAACACTGTGTTATCTTTCTTTGTTTTTGTCTTAATATGTTTATGTATTCTTTTTCTAAGTGCTTTAAGATGATTAGACAAATATACTTATTCTTAGTGCTAATGACATGTGAGAATATTAGATCTAATCCATATGAATGTGCTTAGTTCTTGATCCACTAGATCTACCTCTCTATTGATGCTAAGTGCTTGAGTACATTATATCAGTGTGAATGCTGCGAAGCCCTGTTTTATCAGCGAAGTGATTATTGATTGTATATTGAGGAACTGATGGTGCTAAGTATTTTAATAATTATTATAATCATAGATCTATGTCTCAGCTAAGGTTGCAGACACCTGAGTCTTGCAACCACCCCTGCCTCTACCTCGGGTGAGACTTCATCTTCTTCGCAGGTGTTGCCGAAAGGGATGGTAGTTAGGGTTTTGTTGGTGCATTGTTGTAGCATTGAAACCTGGGTCTGCCCCTGTGCCAACACTCTTTCTCTACTCCCCTCTTTATATTCCTCTCTCTGCCTCTCACACTCTCACACACTCTCTCTATTGTGCTTCTATGCCTTCCTCTCTCTCCCTCCCACACTCTTTCGAGAATCTATCTATGTCTTCCTCTCTCTCCCTCCCACACTTTCACACACTCACTCTCTACCTACCCTCTTTTTCTTCCTCTCTCTTCCTCTCACACTCTCATACACTAGCAATTTTCATACATTTCAAGACAATTCATGGTAAGGAAAGACATGGCCTTGACCTAGACATGGAAAAGAATGCTAAGACCTAGACCTATACCTAGACCTAGACATGTAAAGGCATGGAATGACCTATACCTAGACCTAGATCATGACCTAGACCTATACCTAGACCTAAAATTATACCATGACCTAGACCTAGACCTAGACATTTCCTCATCATGCCTCAAATGCTCACACCCACTCCCTTTCTATCTCTCCCCTCTTTGACTATATCAGCCTTTCTCTCTCCCTCCTCCCTCCCTCTTTCCCTCTCGCCCCCCTCCCTCTCTCTCTCCCCCTCCTTCATTTCCTCCATCTTTGTCTCTCTCCCCCTCCCTCTTCCCCTTTTTCCCTCCCCCCCCTATAGCCCCCCTTTCTCTATATATATATATATATCTACCTCTCCCCCTATTATT
>ML807032.1:142254-153772 GCA_009831015.1 Picea engelmannii | reverse complement strand
TTAATAATTATTTCACATGATTTAATGAGGATTATGGTATGTTGATTCTACTTTTTATTTTTATATAAGCATAATATTTTACTTTTATCATGAGTTGCAACTCACCTCCTCAAGCCATTTAGGGACATGTTGGAAATTTGGTATAGGGGCATAAAATCTAAACCAAGAATAATAATGTAGTTTCATAGCCTCCTACATGTCAATTTTTCCAAGGCCCACACGACCACGCTACCCATAATCACCCGACATAGTGTTCTAGAAAATCAACCTCTAGTTCAAAAATTGCATTATGCCTCATTGAGAAAAAACCTAGTTGTGGAGATCTTCCATCAAACAATTTTATCGAAAACAGAATGAAACTGGAGATGCCCCAATAGATGAAACTCAGTTCCCTTGATCCAATGCAACTGGAAATTTATCCATATGAGTCTTGTTTTGAGTTTATCACGAGTTGCAACTTGCCTCCTCAAACCATTTAGGGACATGTTGGAAATTTGGTCTGGGGGAATAAAATCTAACCAAGAAGCATAACGGATTTCGTATGCTCCCATGTGTTTTTTTGAAAAGTCCCATGCGACTACGCTACCCACAATATCCTAAAACAATGTTATTGAAAATCTACCTCTTGTTAAGAAATTGCACTATGCCTCATTAAGCAAAACCCTATTTTTAGATATTGATCCGGATTATTTTAGGAACGATATGAAGGTAGAGGTATAACTCAGATATAACAGAGAATTAAACAAAGATATGGAAAGGAACATAATAATACAATAAATCTCAGATTCTAATAATGATTGTCTGAAACACAAATGACTGTAAAATGAAAAAGCACGCAAGCTAGCTAGAATGGTGGTAGTTTATCTCTGAGAAGAGATGTGCCTCCCAAGTCTTGTTGAATATGAGGATGTCATCGAAATATGAAACCACAAAGTAGGTTGTGAATGGTTGTAATATATCATCTAGCATGTGCATGAATGTGGCATGTTATCGCGCAATCTATACTTTCCCAAAGCCCAAGGCAAGTGAAACAAGATTGGCATAACAAGGGGGTGACCTAGCACTGTCACCTTAATAAGAAACCTCTTTCTTTTTAGGAGTAGGGAGAGGTCCCTAGTGACCTAAAGGGATGGTGAAACTAAAGAAAGGATGCAAAGATAACACTCCTCTCACTAGTCACTCAAGTCAAAAGGTGTCCAAGGTTTATCTCCAAGAAGTATGAAGCGATTGAAAGTGATGAAGTGTACATTCCCAAAACAAGACAATAGAGAATATTTCAAGTACAAAAATTATAGTAAAGCTTCAAGATACAGGAAACCAAGTGAAAATATGCTAGCTGATATAAAAATGCAGCAATGAACAAGTTTACAACAACAATTTATAAATTGTAATAGCTGCAATAAAAGCTCTTCACAATTGCTTGAAAATACAGTGAAAATATAGCATTTACTAAGAAGAATTATAATCAAATGTCATAAGAAACTTATGAAGTGTTTAGATAGAATTCAAAGTCAATTATGTAGAAAATTTTTTGCAATTAAATGGTTGTAGATAACATCTATAACAACAACAAGAAAGTTAGCGATCTAGGCTAAATTAGTGTTATTTTTAGATAGTAAAATCTTAAGAGAATAGTGTTTGAGTGTTTGATCAACCTTGCAAAAAAAGACATACAAGAGACTAATTCCTTTAGGGTTTATGGAGTCAGTTATATTAGCACATTAACTTGGAGAGACAACAATGATTATACTTGTCTAAAAGATAACAAGGTGGAAGCTTGAGAAGTATTACCTTAAGTTCTCAAGCACCAAGCCTCAAAGAGAGGGTTCAAATAGGGTGTAGGAACTTCAAGGCCCTAGTGATTTCTCCTATCCTTAGACTCTTGAAATATATTTAATGCAATAAGAGCTAGACAAAGCTTCTAAAGTGATAGCACTTTAGTGCTCTAGAAGTTTGTCTAGACAAGATCTTCTTAAGCACAACTAGCAAAATAAAGAGCAAGAAAGAAGCACCTTATATTTCTTACTCCTAGGGTTTGAAGAAAGAAATTTCATAATATTACATATGAAAAAGTAAACATGCCATATACATTTACCATGAAATGAAAATTTCAGATTTACTTACTTCACCAAGAATAATCAAACACAAAAACCCTAGATTTGCCAAAATTTCACCAAGAAATGATCCAAAATGCATCGAAAATAGCCTCCAAGCAAGTGTGCCTTGATAATTTCATCCAATAAACCCTTTAGGGAGAAAATTTCAGTCCTCCCTCTTGTGAGAGGTGATTTATGTAAAAATTAATGTACTTTGTTCTTATTTATACAAAATTTTGACCCTTAATTATCTTTAGGTCAAAATTAAAGGCCAACCTAGCCAATTTACAATAAAATTCAATTTTGACATAATAAAAATTAATTATCACCTAAATACACCTCCAAGGATGATGTCATTCTCTTATAGGGTGACGTTGAGGCCCTAAGGTGGAATGTTAGGCCTAAAAGGTAGGGCGCTTGGCCTCCAAAGGCCCCAGATGAAAATCCCAAATGTGCCAGTAGGCTCATAAATGCCTCCAAAACAAAAACCTTAGCTCTGGATGACGTCCAAGGTCATGATGGTGATTTCATACACCTTAAAGGGCCAAATTCCATGTGGAAGAGAAATATCCCCCTCGTTCTAGGTCTGACATGGTGCCTCCAAAGGAAACGCCCTTCTTTCTTCCTAGTGAAAATCATCAATGTCTTCTTACCCCTCGTTGGGGTTACAACATCCATATGTGGAGTTTACGACCCCCATGAAGGTTTGAGCTAATCATTCTCTCATGTGTAACTGTCCACCGGGAAAATTCCTACAACAACAACAAATATTCCCTCTAGGGTTTCATAAGTCACATGGATCATAACATGTAAATCACATCCAATAATTAAATTACCCAAACATGTGCATCAAACCCGCCTTTAATCCATACAAATGCTCAAGTACATTATGAAATTTGATAAGTTAGGTTTGGAGAAGGTTTTAGGGCGTCCTATTGGGCTAACCTCTGTTAAGTTTGGGGTGTTTCCTAGGTGGGATCTAGTCCAGTTCATGTAAGTTCATGAGGTGGTATGGGGTAACTGTTTTGGCACAAGTGCATGTGATCACAGGGAAATGTAAAATATTACCTGTGGGTGCCTTGGTATAGGGTGAGGTGCACCTTGTCATAAATTTTATTGTTTCCTATCCCATTCATTTCCTTTTACACTTAGCTTTATCTCTTTATCTCTTTTGATATTTTTATTTTCTTCTTCAAGGGAATAGTTGAGGGCCACTATCTTGTCTTGATGACCAGAGGTGACAGTGTTACCCACAAACATTTCACGGAGATGAGAAGGTTGGATCATGATGAGACCCCCTTTCTCTTAGCTCTACCACCAAGAGCCACTACCTTGTTTTGGTGACCAAATAGGTGGTAGTTTCATACCTCTACATTCCCATGGTCATAATAGGATGACTCATGATGAGACCTCCTATCCATCAACTAGTACCTTGAGTGTTTATGTATCTTATGGATCCCCTTTTCTTACTGAGAATATTTTCATTTTTTTCTCAGGGATCCCTCTATGAAGCATCTCAAAGGTTTCAATATTGTTTTTTAACTCTTTCCAAATACTTTTACCCTCTGGGCCTTTAGCCCCTTCTTCCCACAAGGTAAGGTACAACCTTACCTAGGGTAGCCAAACTCAATGCCCAAACCAAGGTAGGGAATACGAGAGTAATAAATATGGAACATGGAAATTATTGAGGGAATAAATGATGACCTTTCACGGACCCACCCAGTGGCAACCCATCCTAAAGGGATATCAACTTACTAGGGCACCATGTCACCCTTCCAGGTATGAACAAGGAAAAGAGCATAATTTCTAGGAAAACATCATGAAATGAAGAAAAATTCAATGCAACATATTCAGTTGCTTCAAAAGTTAGAGTGACACATACCATGATACCCAGACAAATTACCTCATGGAGCAATACTTATTTCTACTTCAGGACCAGGCTGGTGGGATGGATACTATTGTTGTTGATAAATGGATTGCACTGAAGAAAAGAGGAGCCCTCTGGGGCCATGCTTAAGTCGTTTGACTCTTGGTACTCCATATCTAGGACGTATGGTCCTCAATACATGATCTCCTTATTTATCCCTAGGCTAGGGGATAACATCTGTCTCCAACTTGGGGACATGTGCTACCGTATAGTGCATGAGAACCTCAACATCTTTGGTATGACCTATGCATGTTGGTTGAATGTTAGGTGTAGTCAAATAACCACTGAAACCATCCTAGAAATATCTCATAATACCTACCTATGTGCTTCATCATAAACCAAAACAATGACAAGTCAAGCACAAAAATAACATGAGTTATAGCATGCATGATATCATAGGAAGTCGTAAAGTATAGCTCATGGAGGTGGAAGGGAGTGACAAAATTATGCCAAGTTACACTTCTAGGAAAGTGCTCAAACCATCTCAGAAAGGGATCATAAAAAATAAAGGGCTCAAAAGACTGACTGAAAGGGTCTTAAGGTTGGTTACCTTGGTTTGGGAATGGACTAGCAAGAATGTAGAGGATGACTAGCATTTTTTTAAGGGAAAGTTGAAATACTGAGATAAAAAAGTTCTTCTTAGGGTATTCAACCTACCCTTGAATTCTAAGAGAAGGATTTTCCCCATAGAAAACTTGGGAAAAGGGACATGTTTCCCAACTACACCCTTAGTGACACAGTGAGGTAAAGTAGTCGAAGGGAGCTGGAAAACATTGTCACACGTACCCTGCTTTAGGTAAGCAATGTCATCACCTTAACCAAGATCTTAGCACAATGGTGGTTGATAATATTCTTCATAGAATAAATCCAAGTTCTCAGAGGAATACTCATCAAAATCCTTAAGGTGTGACTGAAAAGTATCAAGATAACATAGAACTAGGTCACCCTTGGGTGTTTGGAAACTTTTTGAAGCTATACCATCTCCTTGTTTCCATATGCTAGAATTATTAGTAACCTGCTATGATAGTTGTAAAGGAAAATTATGGAAATGATCCTCAGATTTATAAATAGGGTCCCCATCATAGCCAATCACATCCCATTTATGTTTCCCAACTTGTATGAGCTCATCAATATTATCAACCATGTCATTACCTTTATCATGATACAAAGGGTTTAAAACATCCAAGTGCTCCTCTAACACTTAATTACTTCCCAAATCACAAAATAAAGCATCTTCAAAATATTGGAAAGGGAAACAACTTACCGGATTCATTTCTTCCTGTGTAGGAGCGTCGAAGATTTGTATAACTTCATCAAATGGAAGAGTAAGCACCAGTGCCTCATCCTCATGACTTTCCCCTACATATTTAGCTTCATAATATGGAGGGTCTGGCTCGTCCAAGGGTTCCCTTTCTTCTTCACCTTATGAATCATAGAATAAGGTACCATCAAAAACCTGAAAACGAAAGTTACTAACCTCATCCTCTTCTTCTTGTGTAGGAGGAATAGGATTTGGGATGGATTTAGCAAAGGGAGGAGCACACATTAATACTTCATCATCATGTTTAATATCTTCAGGCTCTGTCTCTTCAACCGGGTCCTCATTATCCTTGCTAGAAGCATGAGTAAATTTGTGTGCTTCCCCATGGGATTGGTAACCTTCATCAAGATCCCTCTCCTCGACCTCTTGTTGATCGATTTATTGCTCCAACCCTTTCAGGAATTCTTCAATGGAGGTCTCAAGGAAATTTATTCTCTTAGGAATATATGTCGTATCTTTGGGCTCACCAATATTGACTTATGGAACAAAGGATTGTTCTTCCTTAGATGAGGAGATGTTGGATTTAACTTCTGTGGCTATGTAATATTCTTCTTGTATTGACCTCAGACCCTTTTTATTGATCATTAATTATGATTGTCCTGAGAATGTATTGATATAGAGGAAAATGAGGAATTGGGGTCCAGGATGATGGGTTATAGGGAGTTATCATGACAACTTATGGAACCTGGTATGGAACTCTCTAATGGCCTCATTCTTATCCTTCTTTATGTGCATAAGTATTTGTATTAACATGTCTAGATCATCTTTGGAATTCCATCTTCTGAGGAAAAATTCCTCTATTTGATCCATATATGCAATACTAGCATTAGGGAGGCCATCATACCATCTTCTAGCATCATCATGAAGAGTAGTAGAGAAAATTTTCATTGCTAGATCTTCAAAATCATCACTGCTAGGGTGGAGTTGAAAGAAGGCCAAAAAGTCACACATATGGTCCTCAATATTCTTTTCATCACTACCAGTGAATTTAGGGAGCCATTTTATATACCTTGGAAGAATTCTTCGAGGATATCCCGGTATTTTACTCATATCCAAGGGTTTAAAATTACTTGGGTCGCATTGAGAAGCTACGTTTGGCTTAATAATCAGTGGAGTTGAAAGATAATCCTTCTACGAATTATCAAAGGGAAAAGAGGGAATCAGCCTCAATGGAGTCGCTAGGTAAGCTTTGAAAAGTGAAAGGATTTGATAAAAAGGCTTACCAAAAAAGTGTTGTTCGAGGAAAATTGACTCGATGTTCCCCGACAATTGCACCAAAAATGTTTTTGTGCAATCTGTACTTTCCCAAATCCCAAGGTAAGTGAAACAATATTGGCATAACAAGGAAGTGACCTATCACTATCACCTTAATAGGAAACCCCTTTATGTTTAGGAGTAGGTTAAGACTACCCCAAAGGAAATGTCCCTAGTGACCTAAAGGAGTAGTGAAACTAAAGCAAGGATGCAAAGATAAACAACCTCTCACTCATCACTCAAGTCAAAAGGTGTCACAAGGTTTATGTCCAAGAATGATGAAGTGATTGAAAGTGATGAAGTCTACCTGACCAAAACAAGACAATAAAGCATATATATGGTCGTTTCAAGTAAAAAAATGATAGTAAAGATTCAAGAGACAGTAAACCAAGTGAAAATATTCTAGTTTATATAAAAATGCAGCAATAAACAAGTTTACAACAACAATTAATAAATTGTAACAACTACAATAAAAGATCTTCAAAATTGCTTGAAAATACAATGAAAAGATAACATTTACTAAGAAGAATGATTATCAAATGTTGTAAGCAAATTATGAAGTGTTTAGCTAGCATTCAAAGTCAATTATGAAAAACATTTGTTGTAGTTAGATGGTTGTAGAAAACATCTATAATAGCAGAAAGAAAGTTAGTTATCTAGGCTAAATTAGTGTTAGATTTAGTTAGTAATAGCTTAAGAGAGTAGTGTTTGAGTGTTTGATCAACCTTCCAACAAAACAAAGATGAGAGACTAGTGCCTTTAGGGTTTATGTAGTCAATTATATCAACACATTAACTTGAAGAGACAACAATGATTATACTTGTCTAAAAGATAACAAGGTATTTCTTGTATCCTTAGCCTCTTGAAAAATATTTAATGCAATAAAAACTAAACAAGCTTCTAAATTGATAGCACTTTAGGGATCTAGAAGTTTGTCTAAACAAGATCTTCTTAAGCAAAACTAGAAAACTAAAGAGCAAGAAAGAAACACCTTATGTTTCTTACTCCTAGGGTTTGAAGCAAGCAATTTAATAATCTTAAATATGAACAATTAAACATACCATAGACATTTATCGTGAAATGAAAATTGCATATTTACTTACTTCACCAAGAATAATCAAGCACAAAAACCCTATATTTGCTAAAATTTCACCAAGAAATGATCCAAAATGCATCGAAAATAGCCTCCAAGCAAGTGTGCCTTGGTAATTTCAGCCAATAACCCCTTTAGGGAGAAACTCTCAGTCCTCCCTCTTGTGAGAGGTGAGTTATGTAAAAATGAATGTAATTTATGCTTATTTATACTAAAATTTGACCCTTGATTAATTTTAGGTCAAAATTAAAGGTCGACCTGGCCAATTTACAATAAAATCCAATTTTGACATAATAAGAATTAATTAGCACCTAAATACACCTCCAGGGGTGACGTCATTCCCTTCTAGGGTGACGTTGAGGCCCTAAGGTGCAAAATTGAACCTAAAAGGTAGGGTGATTGTCCTCCAAAGGCCCCAAATGAAGCCCACACGTTCCACTAGGCTCATAAATGCCTCCGAAAAGAAAAATCTATCTATAGATGATGTCCAAGGTCATGATGGTGACATCATGGGCCTTAAAGGGACAAATTCCATCTGGAATATCAAGATCCCCCTCGGTCTAGGTCTGACATAGTGCCTCCAAAGGAAACATCCTTCTTTCTTCTTGGTGCAAATATTCAATGTCTTATTACCCATGGCTAAGATTACAACATCCATATGTGGGATTTAAGCCCCCCATGAAGGTCTGAGCTAATAATTCCCTTATGTTTATCATTCCACTGGGAAAATTCCTACAGCAAAAACGAATACCGCCTCTAGGGGTTCATAAGTCACATGGATCATAACATGTAAATCACATCCAATAATTAACTTACCCAAACATGTGCATCAAACCCCCCTTTAACCTAGACAAATGCTCGAAGACGTTATGAAATTTGACAAGTTAGGTTTGGAGAAGGTCTCAGGGAATCCTATTGGGATAACCTCTCTTAAGTTTGGGGTGTTTCCTAGGTGGGATCTTTTCCAGATAATGTAAGTGTATGAGGCTGTATGGGGTAAGTGTTTGGGAATAGGGTGCATGTGATAACATGGAAATACAAAATATTACATGTGGGTGCCTTTGTATAGGGAGATATGCACCTTGTCATAAATGTTAATGTTTCCTATCCCATTCATTTCTTTTTACCCTTAGATTTATTGGTTTTTATCTTTTTCTTTTATGCTTCAAGGGAATAGTTGAGGGCCATTTTCTTGGCTTGATGACTAGAGGTGACAACGTTATCCATAAACATTTCATGGAGATGAGAAGGTTGGATCATGATGAGACCCCCTTTATGTTGGTTCTACCACCAAGAGCCACTACCCTGGTTTGGTGACCAAATAAGTGGTAGTCTCATACAACTACAGGCCCATGGTTATAATAGGCTGACTCGTGATGAGACCTCATATCCATCAACTAGTACCTTGAGTCTGTATGTATCTTATGGGTCCCCTTTTCTTACTGAGAATATTTTCATTGATTTATTGGGGATCCCTAGGTGAAGCATATCAAAGGTTTAAATATTGATTTTTAACTCTTGCCAACTACTTTTACTGTCTGGGACTTTAGCCCCTTCTTCCCACGAGGTAAGGTACAACCCTTCCTAGTGTATCCAAACCCAATTCTGAAACCAAGGTACGAGAGATGAGAGGAATAAATATGGAAAGTGGTAAGTATGGAGGGAAGAGACGATGACCTTTCACAGACCCACCCAGTGGCAACCCATCCTAAAGGGAGATCAACTTACTAGGGAACCATGTCACCCTTCCAGGTATGAACGAGGAAAATAACATAATTTCCAAGAAAAAATCATGAAATGAAGAAGAATTCAATGCAACATATTCAAGTGCTTCAAAAATAAGAGTGACACATACCATGATACTTGGACTAATCACCTCATGGAGCAAGACTTATTTCTACTTCAGGACCAGGCTGGTGGGATGGATACTATTGTTGTTGATAAATGGACTGCATTGAAGAAAATAGGGGCCCTCTGGGGCCATGCTTAAGTCATCTGTCTCTTGGTACTCCATGTATAGGACATGTGGGCCTTGATACGTGATCTCCTTATTTATCCCTAGGCTAAGGGATAACATGGTTGAGGCATTAGTCAAGTCGAAAGGCATGACCAGCCACTCAAAAAGGACTTGAAGTTTATCTTCCACACATCAATTTTCTCAATCGGCACTTGGTGGTAACCTAAATTCAGATTGGTCTTACTAGAAAACTTGGATCCCTTGAATTGATCGATAATATTTGTTGGACACACCTACCACACTTAGAGGGGGGGGTGAATGAGTGTGGGGCTCTTTTTCCCAAAACTTCCCTCTTGCACAAAAACTCATCAATTAACATTCAACATTTATTCATTACCCATTGTTTTCATTTATAACCAGTTAGATGTGACCACATATCAGCAACATATATCAACAATATATCATGAACAAGTCATCACCACAATGAACACAAAGAACAATCCTTGGGGTTTATCATCAACAAATGAATAGAGTACAACTCTACAAGAGCACCAGTTCTATATGCAAGACTCATATTTCATTCTCAGCACCAACTGAGATGAGGCAACAATCCTCAACAGATATCAATCTGTACCATGAACAAGAGCATCAACCATGCACCAACCTGTGCCAAACAACCTGTAATCAACCTGTGCCATAAACAAGTGCATCCAACCATGTACCAAGTATATACCAATCATGTGTCAACCACTCATCAACAATGACTCATCAATATGTACCAACATCATCAACTATACACCTCATGTATGTGCCAACTCATCAACTACTTGTCTCAACCATGTACTCAACATGAACCTCAACCAAAAGCCCTCATCAATTTCATCATCAAAATATGATTTGTAGCTTTGTAATAGACCTGGTGTTTCTGATCACATTTCTGCAAACCTTCATTAACTTTAACAGCAAGAAAATAGCATTTTCATCAAACTTTTCTTTAGTCTCACATGCCTAGTTTTGGATTACTCAACAACCCTAACTTGAAGTAATCATAACTTTGAACCTGTAATGTATAAAGATATGAAACTGATACACAATGTTATTCAGTGTGTTTAATGTAATTCCTCCAAGTGGCACTGCTTGGAACGTCTCAGAAAAGGAGTTATAGCAAAAATGGCATACCTTGCTGAATTCTGTCTTATTCTAGAGAGCGACCTTGTAGAGAGTGCCCCACACAAAATATTTGATAAAATGATCTAAAATTGTTACACAAAATACTAAATATTGTACCCCAACCAACATATTTTGTCTCACTTAATGTGGATCTGTTATGAATAAGTTATGACATTTTTACCCGAAACACCTGATTTTGACTAGTTTCAGGACTAGCCACAAACCCTATTTTCCACAGAGTGTAACTCCAAAACTACAATGACCCACAAGCTGAATTTTGAACCACAGATACTTGGATAGGTTTTCTCACTTTCATAGCAATTTCAAGATCTGAATCATTATAAAAAAAAAGTTATGGCGAAAATGGTGAGATGACCTGGAAATAACATACCTTAGAAAGCACCATGAAAAGAATTTATCCTTCCTTACATTTCGGCCTTCTTTTCTTCACTTTTTTCAGAATTTCGGCTAAGATATCATTTGTAAACCTCAGACACATATAGATATTCAATATGCTCAAGTGTATTTCAAATGAGAGAGCCTTGCCTCTTATTTAGACTCTCCAAGTAGCTTCCTTAAAAACATCTTCTAGGTCACTTGGCCCCACTTTCCTTATTTTAGGGTTGGGTCCACTTCTAATTTCTTCATTAAAATTATTATAATATTAACCCATTTCTAGGTCACTTAACCTATTTTCCTT
>ML807032.1:73264-85595 GCA_009831015.1 Picea engelmannii | reverse complement strand
CCTTACTTTATCATTTCTTGATTTTGTCACTTATCTTGATTATTTAAATAATCCACCTTGAATTTGTAACTTTAATTTATCATTTAAATAATATTAACCCATTTCTAGGTCACTTAACCTATTTTCCTTATTTTTAGGGTTAACCACTTTCCATAAGTATTCCTTCTTGATTTTGTCACCTTACTTTATCATTTCTTGATTTTGTCACTTCTCTTTATTATTTAAATATTACACCTTGACTTTGTCACTTTACTTTATCATTTAAATAATGATTTCTTCTTTTAGGTCACTTTGACTTCTTTGACCTTGGGGGCTTCTAGCCTTCATGTGGGGGTCCTTCATCTTCGTAAGGCCATAACTCTCAAACCGTGAGGAGTTATGTGACATTCCACATACCACCAGAAATGGCATGACAAGCACTATCCATCTAGGATAGTTTCACCGACAATTTCCTTGATATTCATCTTGTTATTCTACATACAAGGATGGGTCCTCCAACCATTCTTCTAGGATAACTCAATCCGCAAAGCGTCTTCCCGTGAGGGATTTCACCATAAGGGGACCACTTTGGAGTTCATCTGTTTATGCACCTTATCAATCATGATAAGACAATAATGAGAGCATGGGTCCTCCAACCATTCTTCTAGGATAACTCAATCCACAAAGCGTCTTCCCGTAAGGGCTTTCTCCATAAGGGTACCACTTTGGAGTTCATCCATTTGTGCACCTTATCAATCATGATAAGACAATAATGAGTCATATATACATTTTTCCAAGAATGCATCATATACCAATGAAACCACATCAATCCATCTTCATCATGTATCAATGAGAACTCGTTGATCCATCTTCATCTATGCATTCTCATCAAGGACAATACATATTATATTACATCAATCATCAATCAATCAATCCTTTGACATCAATCAATCAAACCATTGGCATCAATGACAACATGATCCAACAAAAAGGATGGCCTCATGACTTGGAGGGGGTTTCATAGGAGAGGGAGGAATCCACCCCAACATAGTAGATTCTATATCAACGAGAAAAACGTGGGCAGAATTAGGTTTACTTTCTAGCGGGAGAGTAGGATCGATTGATAATGACATCAAATTGACCACTTGGGTTTCATTCTCCAAGGGGAGAATGGGGTCGACAGGTGTAAATAGATCGATTGCTTGGGTTGCACTCTCTAACGGGAGAGCGGGATCGACCAAAGATGGGATCGGATCAACGACTTTTTCAACTAGTTCAACTAAGGACGTGACCATATTGACAATATGATCAACTGGACTGACCAATGAAGGGACTGGAGCAACCACTTTGGCACTCGTCAGAGGAGGAGTGGGATTGACCACATTGTCACTCTTCAGATGAAGGGTGGGACTGACCAATGAAGATATTGGATCAATCACTTGGGTTTCACTACTCATATGAAAAGTGGGGTTGATTGATGACGGAACTGGATCAACTACTTTGGTTAGTGGTTCTAATCAAGGATGAAACTAGATTGACCACCTGATCAACCGAACTGACTAGGGATGGAACCAGATTGACCATTCCATCAACTAACGATGGGTTGGGGGAAATCTTACGATAAAGAGCTGGAAGTTGAGTCTTTTCCAAAAGAGAAGAAGCCACTTCCATACGAGGACAAAGGTGATAATAATGATCACCTTCCCATAACATACAAGGAAATTTGACAGTTGTCTTCTTCTTACCAACCTTAACGTCACTAGTTGATGGGATGTCACCAACATGTCTAGCAAGGGCTGATGATGTTGAGGACCATATTTCTAAGACCTTGGGAAGACTAGGGAAATCCCTCAGAAAATGGTCACCCTTACAAAGACTGCAAGGGAATTTGGGTTTCAAATTCTTTGTTTTAATATTATCGACCTCATCAACAATCCCAGTATGATCAACAATAGTTGGTTGCTTGGATCGAACATATGATGTAGTTGGAGGCTTGGTCCCTTTCAGTTTCTTCTTATTCTCTTTTTGTTTCTTCTTCTTCTTATCAACCTGGCTACTCGCTTTAGAGATTTCACTAGGCAAAGCAGGAGAAATGGAAGGAGACCTGATGGGTGAAGAAGGAGAAAGGTCGACATGAGGTTGATGTGTGGGTGGTGTGCTTACATCTGAAGAACCTGCATTCAAGATCACCGGAGTGGAAAACAACCATACTGGTAACCCAATTGTGAGACCTGGAAGGATCAAATTAGCGATGTAAGGAGGACCAACGTTTATGTAATAAGTTAAAACAAAGGTTTCCCCTAACAAAGGGGTTCCTTCATTGGTCATTCCAGGAACTGACGCCATAAAAAATAAAGATCCAACCTAGATTCTACTAGGGAAAACAAACAACACACGCTAAAAATCTAGTAAGAAAACAAGAAAACAAAACCTTCTCACAATGAGCACACTAGTTGGGGATGAAATCCAATGTCGTGGGAACAAAGTAAGAAGGGGATGAGATAGAGAGGGTGGAAAAGTTACTTTGGTGACCTACTTAACTGACTTACACCTTGGTGCAAGCTCCCACACATAATTGTGGGTATACCCTCCAAGGATCCCGACTGAGTTGGGCCAACGTCGATCCTAGGTACCATGAATACTTTCCCCTCCACAGTCACCTTATGTAAAGACCCTAAAGAGATAGGCTACTAAGGTTACCAACTACAACAGTGATTCCTAGGGAAACAATCGACAGTATGATCCACGTGCAAGGGAAGGGTATCTAGCCTGAAATCAACTTGAAAGGATTCCACTCATCATTGTGGGTATACCTTCAAGTGACCCCCATAATACGTGCAATATCTACACCAAGACCAACAAAGAAGGGTGAGTAACTCTGCTAGTCTCAATGCAACCTCAAGTTTGACCCTTCTGTGAGAAGGGCTTCCCAGGACAAAATGTAGCAATTCGATTTCACCGCTCCCTAACACAAGATCCTATGTTTGTTTTCATCTTTGGAAATTTATATTTCACACCTATTCCAAATCCCTACAACTAATCTAATGTAGGTTTTCTACCAGAAAATGTAAAAATGTCTAATCAATTTTAGTTTAGCGCTTGATCTTCAATGTTCTTGTTACTCAAAAGGAAAATGGCGTGGACAATATGGTGTTTTTACCGTCTCAAAAGTTATGCCGAGAGATGAATATGAAATATTTTCATTTCGATGAAATCTATGCTACGAGAAGGAGAAAAAATTCATCATTCCAGATGCACAATGTCCCAAAATGCTAAAAAACATGCAATTCCGCTACTTAAAATGCAAGCTAGTTTCACTACCCAAAATCAAGAATGCATTTATCTTCTTTGTTTGATTATGATGTATACAGAAATTAAATACAAAAACTTCAATGCTCCACTAATTTCAATCAAGAGAAAGAGTCCTATGCAGATGCAAAAGACATGAAGCAAAAGGGCTACAAACAAAGCATGCACTCAAGGAAGAGAGGTATGAAAGAAAAAAAGTAGAGACTTGTTCTAACAAGAAAGAACACCATCAAGGATTCTAAAAAAAATCAATCATTCAAGGAATATAATAAAATGCAGAGAAGAATCCAAGAAATGATAGGGAGAAAGAGAAATCACTCAAAACTGTCCTGTCAAAAAAACAGCTAGAAAAGGCAATTTCACATTTATGAAAAAGGTTTCAAGATCCAAGAAATATAATAGGGAGTGATAAGCATCAAAAACCATAAAAAACCAATCCAAACAACTTCACAAACCAACCACAGACTCTGGGTAAAGATCTCTACAAAAAAGGTTGCAAAAGACTAAGCAGAAGAAGGCAAAAACTCTCAAAAAAGAGACTAGATCCCCCCCAGAAGGGTGCACATAGTTTTGCAACACTCCCTAAGACACTGTGGGGGAGTTCTGTCACTATGGTATGGCCTACAAGGGGGCTTTGAGACACCCAAAAGTTCAAAACAACAGTAAAAAAATTGAAGAAAAACTCACCCAGAATGCACAAAAATTGGTGAAGTTGCTAGTGAAGGTAGGAGAAGGAAAATGGATGATAAAAAACTAGTAAAAGTGATCTAAAAGGTTGTAAAATGGAAGGGACAAACCAAGGAAAGCCAAATAGGATTTCCTTCCCCAGTGTAGTCGCCAATTTCTATTACAGGAGAATCCCCCTGCAGACAAGTGGATTCCCTCTTGGGCTCTAGACTCCTAAGACCAAGACAGAAAGGGTGGTAACATTGGTCACTAACATCCTTTTAAACCTAGATGAGATAATGTATAGAGAAGAGGAAGAAAGGTGTACCTTTTTAACGATGTTCATCCTCACACAGTCCGATTTGAGCTTTGGTTCCCAAGTTCCTTGATAAGTCCTGCAAAACAAACAAAGACAAAACAAGCTTCCTATTCTACTAAGATTAGCTTGAAACCAAATCTATCTAATAGAGACAAGTTCATGTAGAATAAACACAACCTTTAAAGAAACAGACCAATAAAATATGTATATTAATGAAAACAAATTAAATTTCTTAAAAGCATGATGTAGATGTAGCAGCTTCACCAAGCTCTCTTTGTCCAGCCCCTTGCTCAAATAATCCACCATCAAAATGAATATGCTTTACCGATTATCTCCCTTATGAGATCATAAGTTTGATGCATCTAAAATGCCATGTTATTTTTACCATGAGAAGGCCTCCTTATATAAGCTTGGAGAGGCCCAATCAAGTTAGATATCCTTGGGATATGTTGAGGATCTTTCTCCATCAGTTGTGGATCCTTCCTAAGATCCAACCTTGACCTCAGATTCGAATCCAACTAACTCCAGAGATGAGGGGGATTTTTCCCTGATTTTCCTCAATAGTCAAAGATTCCCTCAAACAGCCCAGTGCTCCCTCAAAATGGGACACAGAGTGTTGCAACACTCCCCCAAAGAAGGGTAGGGAGCACTAGAACTCCCTGACAATGGGTAGGGGAGCATTGGCCTTCAAAATTGATTTTTAAATGGTTTTCTTCATGGAAAATGCTTTATACTCTTCATCAAATGATTTATCTTCCTTAAACTAGTCTTTGAGGGTGTCTCAAGTTTCCTTGTGATTTCATTAGAGACACAACATAAGCGAGATGGCAGTATGATGTCTGTGACACTTGAAACACTTGTGGCCAAAATGCAACACTTGCGACACTTGTAATGATGACAATAGGTCATCATTGAAGTGAGTAATTTTGATGTGTAACACCATGCAAGGGAAGGATATAGAGAGAGTCATCCACAATAGAAGCCTTGATGTATTAGATGATACCTTCCACCATAATGAAAAAAAGAAAATGGGAGAGAGGTATTGTGGCTACAACAACCCACCTTTACTTTTTCTTTTACAAGAGAAAGGAAAGGGGCCCCCCTACTAAAATTTCAATCCTATTTCCTAATCCTCTACTGCTTGAGCCTAATGATCTTTATTTTCCTACCTTGAGGGAGTTTGGTGGTTTTATCTTGATTGATGATTGTCTTTGATAGTGGTTGGTTTTTGATCCAGGGGATCAAATTTTTCTCAAAAAGAAAATTGCTCAGAATTGATTCAAAACCGACACGTGTGTAGGCCTTGTCCTCACGATCCCAACGCAACTTGCACGGGATCAAACAGACGTTGTATGAGTGAGATATATTGTTCAGTCCATTTTTCGAAACAAGCAAAATTTTGTTGACTATACAGTCTGTACAATTCGTATAGTGTAGATGTGGCAGTTGACTATATAGTCTGTACGACCATACAATGACATGGCAGTGTTGAGTTGTCATGTTAGGTGGAAGATACATGGGTGAATAGTTTCTTGACATGTGTCATATGGGTGTAAAGTAATATGGTTCCACATGGCACCCCTCCAATTTATAAAAGGTGTGTAGTTTGCAGCAGTCGAACCTCCGACCTCATGGGCGGTGGCATAGATCTAACGTAGGTCGGGCTACCAGCCTGCCTACAGGTTGTTTTTTAATCATATATATCCTGATATTTATTTGAATTGGAGTTATTGTATGGGAGATGGAGAAAAGGGTTGGGGCTTAGCCCCAACCCCCAGTTCAAACTACACCATACGACTGTCCACATAACCTTTAGTGCAGATCTGTTTTCCCTTGACCATTAAGCTCAGAAGGTGTGGTTTCATTGCCACATGACCACTCCACGTAACTGATGGTATGGGGTTTATGAAACAAATTATCCACGGGGGCCGAGTTATGCACTGGTACATGGCCATATTGTCTCCCATGCAACCAACACCTCTGCCCAAGGGAGTGCTAAATGCGCTAACAGTTCGACATTTCACCACATTTCTTGGAACAGTGCAGTGTGTTGGGTTTTTGGCCCAGTAACGCTGCGAGAGATGGGTTAGTCACACACAGGTGAGAATTGGAGAACTAGAGACAAAAAGCTTGAAGGGGAAACTTTCTAGGAGGATATATTCTTCATTTGTTGGCCAAACCAGGTGTAGAAAGAGGCCAACTAGGGGTTTTTGGATGTTCTGGAGCCATTGGAGCCATCTATTTGGCATTTTGAGTACTATAAAGCATTGTTTTTATCACTTTGATCAAATAATAAAAGAGATCCATTGGATGTTGGACCAGGAGATGTAGCCCAAGAGAGAGGTGAACTCCTTTATCATTTGTTGTGTTATGTGTTTAATGATGGTTGTTAATTGTTGGTTATTATGTGCATATTAAGTGTGAACAGATTTTAATTTATGTGTTTGAAAATTGATCCTTTTTCCCAAGCACACATAATTAACACTTAAAAATAATTTAAAATATACAAGTATTCTTCATTTTTATATCAAGTTGGTATCAGAGCATAGGTTTTCGAAGGCTTGATTGTTTGCAAGTTTTTTGTTTTTTGATGCTTACAATGTTAAAGCTCACAATAGGAAAAGGACAACTTGTAGATCCAAGTTCTCAACTGTCAAGAAGTAGAACTATCAAATCACCTCAAGCTTCAAGGATATATTCACCAAGTATGGCTCATGAGGAGATTCATGGAACTCTTCCTTCATAGGAGGAAACTTTCATAAAATCTTTAAATGATATGACTTAAATGGTGAAAGTTTTGTTTGAAGAAAGAAATGCAGGATTGCAAGGTGAAAGCTCCAACCCTCCAAAGAGAAATGGAGACAGTGGTGATAAACCTTCAAAGGGAAATGGAGGGAATGGTGATTCTACACCTCCTTCACCTCCATCTTCCACCTCTTCTACCATTTCACAACCACCTCCAAATTCTCCAAAAGAACATGGTAAAACTCCTTTACAAACTCCTTTTCTTAAGCTTGATATTAAGTTTGAATTGCCTATGTACAATGGAGAGGTAAATGTTGAGAAATTGGATAACTGGATTCGTCATATTGAAGTATATTTTAGGATACAAAGGATCACAGATGATGAAAATAATATTCATCTTGCGTCTTTAAGATTGGACAGTGAAACACTCATTTGGTGGGAAGCCAAAACTCAAGAGGACATGAAGAAAGATGGTAAATTTTTATCCTCTTGGAATGATTTTATTGTTGCACTTAAAAGGAAATTTAATCTATTAGCATACATGCATAAAGATATTATGGATTGGAAAAACTTTATAATAGCTAAAGGACAAGATGTGCAAAGCTTCACTCAAGAATTTAGGAGAAGAGTTTTGGTTTTGGGTATAGATTTTCCTTCTCAAGAAACTTTACTCAAATACATTGGGGGTTTGCATAGCTACTTGAGGCGTACAATACTTATGTTTAACCCTTCAAATATAGATGAAGTTAGTGTACAGGAAACTCATTTAGAGGAAAGAGGAAGGAATGATCCTCAAGAGGGAAGAAAGAAGTCTTTTAATAATGCAGAGAAGGGAAAGAGGAAGTTTGAGGGAAATGGGAAGAAAAATGATTCATTCAAGAAATAAAGAGAGAAACTCTCATGTAAAAATTGTTCAAAGGATGGCCATGATGAAGACCATTGTTGAAAACTTCATCCTGAAAAGAGACACAAAAATTTCAATAACAAAGAGAAACCAAACATTGTTGCAAATGTACAACAATATTTAGGATCTTATTCGTAAGATGAAACAAAAATCACAGCCATGGGTTTACAAGATAAGGATTCTATTGCAAGTACTAGTTCTTCAAGTAGCAGTAGCCTTAATGTAACTCAACATGAAAAAGAAATAATCGATCTTTTTCACATAAGGGTAATTTCAAAACATACCAAGATAGATACTCTATTTGATACAGGATCTGAAGAAAACCTCATTTCTGAAGACACTGTCAAGAAATTAAATTTGGAATCTACTCCACATCCTAAACCTTACCCTCTAGGATGGATATGTGACAATGCCAAATTGCATGTGACAAGAAGGTGTAAACATAGATTTTCCATCACTGCAAACTATATAGATTTTATTCCATTAGTTATTTGTGGTATTGTGTTGGGTAGCCCATATTTATATGATAGGAGAGTAATATTTCATCGTCATGAGAAACAAATATCATTTGTTCAAAAATGGAGTTGAGTAAGTTGTTAGAGAACATACAAAGAAGATGAATTTGTCACTTACAAATGTTGGACAAATGAAGAGATTAGTCAATGTTAGTAAGAACCTTGTACTTTTGATGATTAAACCCAAAGACAAGGAAGAAAAATAAGTTTTCCATGGTTGTGATGAAAAGTTAAAATCTGATTTATATGAGCTTGTTAACAAAAATGATGAGATGTTTCAGGAACCAAAAGGATTGCCTCCAAAAAGAGGTATCCAACATGAGATTATTTTGCAGCAAGATGGTCATCCTCCAAACATTGACATGTGCAGGATGTCAGTCATGGAGAATGTTGAAATCAGAAAACAAGTCCAAGAGTTGCTTTACAAAGGGGTCATCAAACCAAGCACAGTGCCATGCAGGTCACCAATTGTTTTGGTACCATATAAATATGGTATATGGTGTATGTGGGTGGATTTTAGAACCTTGAACAAGACTACGAATATGATTATTGAAGGAGACACATGGAATAAATCTTTGAAAGAAAAGAAAGCTCCATTGCATGCCTTGACAAGATATGTATTCCACTTGGTGATAAGGTATAAGAAAGACATTTATGACAAAGTTGTTGATATGCTTACTAGGCCGATTGTTATTGCTTCAGTTATTTCTAAGCATAATCCTATCATGCATAAGAGTTATGTTGAACAATATGCTTTAGATACCGATTTCAAAGATGTTTATGCAACTTTGTGTCGTACTGACCAAGTTGAGGAATTGGATTCCTATGTGCATGGTAAACTTTTGTATCTTGGCAAGCTATGTTTTTCATAGGGTGAAAGAGTCAACATGATAAGGAAAGAACATTCTTCTCTTGTTGCTGGCCATTCTGGTGTAGGCAATATGGTGTCTAGTTTGCAAATCAAGCATCCTAAGTTTTTGGATGAGCATCTACACTACTTTCAACATGCTTATAACTAGGCTAAGCGTTCATTGACTCAAACACCTTCATTTGAAGTATGTTTTGGCTATTTTCCAAAATCTCATTTAGATTTTATCTTTGGGAGATATGTTGCTATTGATGGTCATTATGACATTGATAGAGAAAATAAGTTCATTGAACAAAGTCAGTTGGTGCATCAAATGGTACAAGAACAGTTTGAAAAGAGCCAAGTCGAGTACAAGACAAGACATGACAAGTTTTGTGTTGGTCTTAAAGGAACAAATCCAAGCAAGGCTAGATGGATTGAGGTTGTAAAGGTGAGGGAACTGTACCCTCATCTTCAAATTGACTAAAATTAGTCTTTTGGAGGTCCAAAAGCTTCCCAATGGGGAGGAGTGATCCAGGGGATTAAATTTTGCTCAAAAATAAAAGTTCTTGGAATTTCTTCAAAGCGGACATGTATGTAGGCCTCGTCCTCACAATCCTAATGAAACTCGAATGGGTTAAAATGGATGTCGTATGAGTGAGATATCGTGTTCAGTCCATTTTTCCAAACATGCAAAATTTTACTGACTGTAAAGTCCGTACAGTCTGTACAGTATTGATGTGGCAAATGACCGTACAGTGATGTGGAAGTGTTGAGTTTTCAGGTGGTTGACGTGGAAGTGCTGAGTTGGCAGGCTAGGTGGTAGATACGTGGGAGAATATTTTCTTCACATGTGGTGTCTAGGTGGAAAGTAATATGGTGCCACGTGGTCCAGTCGTGGGCTGCCATGTGGCACCCCTCCAATTTATAAAAGGTGTTTATTCCATGGGGGTCAAACCTCCAACCTCGTGGGCCGTGGCATACATCTAACGTATATTAGGATATTAGGCCGCCTACGGGTTGTTTATTAACCATATATATCCTTATATTTATTTGAATTGGAGTTATTGTATGGGAGGCAAAGAAAAGGGTTGGGGATTAGCCCCAACCCTTGGTTCAAAATACACCATACGAATGTCCACATAAAATTTGGAGCGAATCTATTTTCCCTCAACATTAAGCCTGGAAGGTGTGATTTCATTGCCACATGACCACTCCATGTGACCGATGGCGCGGGGTTTATGCAACAGATTAGCCACGGGGGCCAAGTTATGCACTGGTACGTGGCCATATGGCCCCCCATGAGACTAACACCTTCGCCTAAGGAGGCGTTGAACGCACTAATGGTTCAAAATTTCACCACATTTCTCAGAACGGTGCGGTGTGTTGGGTTTTTGGCCCAGTAACATTGTGAGTGTTAAGCCCTAATATTGGCTCATTACCCCTTAATTGGGGCATATTATATTAGTAATGTTATTTTATTTATGTCATCTTTAGGCCATTAGCTTTAATTATACCTCCTAGTCTCCTATATATACCAAGGAGACATTTTCATTTTGAATCATCTTGTACTTGAGCATTTAAGTGGGGTAAAAGGAGGTTGCCCCCTCGAAGAGGCTTATTATCTGAAATTATCTCTTTTTCAAGGCATTTAGTACTTTTTCGAAGGTTTTTCCATGCTATATTGATATTTGGTTCTTAACATATGGTTTCAGAGCTCAAGGTCTTGGGGTTTCGCTGCTACATCTGAGACACCTTGGCATTTTCACTATAACTATTTTTCTACAATGTTTCAAAAGGAACGGGTTGGAATATATTTAGTAGACGGGTCAATGTAAGTTGGGATCAAAATTCATCTCTTGAGGCCTTATACTTTCAGAGAGATAGCCTGTACAAGATAGGGTTTTGGAATCATCCTGAACTGAGTCATTGCGGAATTTTCGCTATAAAATTTCTTATGTAACATTTCAGACCCTAAACTATGGAGAATATTTACAGAAATTAGTAATGTATATTTTTTAAAAATTTCAGCTTTCGGGTCATCTTAAATTTGTAGATACACCCTGTGTAAGATAGGGTATCTAACTAGTCCTATTGACTAGTCTCAAGAAGGTGTTCTAGGTAAAACAATCATAACTTCTTCCTAGAATATCCAAATTGAGTGGGACTAGTTTCATTGGATCGTGGACAGTCTTTAGTATTTTTGGTGCGAGTTTTAGAATTTTTTATCAATTATTTTGTGCGGGGCATGATATACAAGTGAGATCTCCTGGAAAGGCCAAAAATCCGCAAGTTGTGGGGAAGTTACTTTAAATTCCACTTGGCACATACAATTTTGATCAGATCTGTGGCATTGTAGAGAAGAAATATCAGAGAACTACATAAAATAAATTTTCATACCACCTCAAAAATCAAGGTTCAAAAGTGATACTTGTCCAACATGCCACCAAAAAAGGGAACTTCTACACCAAATAAGCCTCCAGAAAATCCTACTTGGACTCTTGATGAAGGTGAAGAAATGCGTAGGGACATAAATGAACTACAAAAGAATATGGATTCAATGGAAGCTATGTTGGATACTAATATGGATGGTTTAAAAGGGGAGATCATGTAAGTATTGAAAAATTTCATAACAGAGAAGACACCTGAAAGTGAAAATGCATCCCATGAAATTCATGATGAAGACACAAGGAAGGTGAATCAAGAATGGAGAAACTACAACTTTGGTTTGAAGACCAACCACATTCCTAAGATTGATATGAGGAATTTTGATGGCAAGGACCCAATCACATGGATACTTCAAATGGAGCAATTCTTTGATCTCCATAATGTGCCACATACACAAAAGGTACGAATTGCTTCTTTATATTTAGAACCTAATAAATTTGTATGGTATCAATGGCCTTGTTCTCGCAAATCACTCGTTACTTGGACAATTTTCATGGAAGAAATGATAGCACACTATGAGGATACAAGGAGCAATACCTTCTTTAGCCAATTGATAAATCTCAAGCAAAAGGGTTCAGTTACCGAGAACATTGAGAACT
>ML807032.1:46496-67112 GCA_009831015.1 Picea engelmannii | reverse complement strand
GACAACTCTTAACTTGAATTATGAGGTCACTAATCCTTTCTATATGCTAGAGATTAGGTGCATGAAGTTGTCATGATAGTTATTTAATCCAGATCATGGATGATGGCCTTAAAAAAACCTCTCCCCCTCATTTTCTTCACTTTTAGTACTTGTCCATAAGTTTTCTTAAAGGCAAGGAAATATTATATTTATCTTTTGTTGGTGAATTTCCTTTTAATCACATAACTGATTTCATTTCTTTCTATGGTTGTAGGAACAAATTAGCATGATATCCTTTCTTCACGATTGCTCCATCCTTGAGATGCATGTGGCGGGATTCTTTGATCTTCTTCCCCTTTTATTTTTCCCTTTATTTATATATAGTTCCCTTTATTTTCTCCTATTACTTTCTCTAACTAAACCTCATAGTTGGATTATGCTATTGGATAGATTTCCAATGGTTGTAACCATACTTAAATCCGAGTTACGAATCAAAATTTATGGCTCCCCAAAGCCTCATAAGAAAAAACTCATGTCGTCCATATCCCTACCACATGAAATCCATGTGGCTCATCTCTCCTTTTCCACCCAATGTGGCACTAACGTCATTGAGGTGGTACCCACCACCCTCATCATCATTGGAATTCCCCACAGTGCACTTCCCTTTTTCCCATCCAATTCACCGATGACGATGCCCTATACCTTTGCCTCAACAAGACTCCATCACTCCTTGATTTTGAGTGCTCTATTCCTATCCTCCTCTGACGATGCCTCCCCACAAATCCAATGGCTCTTGAGAATTTGATACCAATAGCCCTGATCTTATTTGTGCTGCAAAGTTGATCGACGGCTAACTCTCCAACACTTTCTCAACTGACAGATCAATGGTAGTCATTTCTTCACAGTGGCCTTCTAACCAACATCCTAGATTATCCCTTAGAGTACCTTCTATCGGAATCCAACCCATTATGAACTGAAACTCACTATAACCACCCTCTTATGACATATGAATGATATCTTTCAACCTGTATGTTTGACGGAAATGATTCAAGACGACATCCCAAAGGCCTCCTCACCCAACGAGAGCCTTTCTCGTTCGATGGACCAATAATTATTTTCCATGTAACATCTTTTGAACACATCAACTACCATGTTGGCCAGCCCCAAGTCATCATGATGTCCCTCTCCCTCTTAGCCTCGCTTGAGTCAAACTTAAGGCAATCTATGTTTGAGATCTCTCCTGCTCATAAATAGTCAATAGCCGACTCTAATCCCATGTGATCATAAGTTGTCACATGTCACCCCTCGGGACATGATAACTACCATGTTGCCATCCTAGTAACCCTAAATAGTGGAATCTAGGCAGCGTGGAACCTCAACTTGCCTAGATACCTCTAAATTTTCTCATTTTGTAATTATATTATATCATTTTATTCTATTTATTTTTATTTATTTTATAAATAATTCTATAAGTATTTGATTTTGTATATTTATTTGATTTTCTTTATTTTTATTTTTATTTATTTTTTATTTTTTATTTATTTTTATCTTGTAAATATTTTTATATTTATTTTATTTGTTTCATGTATATTATATTATATTATTTTAATTAATTTCATTATTTTGTTATTTGTAAATTATTTTTATTTCTTTTTATCACACTAAATAAATAAATCATATAACTAATACCTAGGATGTAATGTGTTTTTTAACATATATTCATTTTTAATTTAAATATTCCTTATCTTCATTTTTGTTCATTTTTATTTATTTTTCTTTTTATTTATTATTTTTTTATTCTAATTTCCTAATCTGTACATATTTTTAATCTTTTTACTTTTTCCTCTTTACTCCTATTTTCTAGGCCTCCTTATAATATAGGGGTTTCCTCGAAAATATGAATTTCCTATATTATAGGGATTTCTGGAAATGTTTTTCTTAACTTGTTTTTCAAATTATCATTCTTGAATCCCCCGAGGGGCAACTCAATTGGCAAGTGTCGTGATATGAAGTGTTATGTTCAATGAGAATCCGATTTCAAATCCCCATGATTTACCCATGCATGTAGAAGGGGCATACATATGGCCCCTGAAGGTTCTAATGGTAGTGGTCGAAATCGACCCTATGTCATGCGACCGACCCAGTTGTATTATATTTTTTTTTATCTTTTTTTATATATTTTTTCTATATACATTTTTTAACATTTTTCCATTTTATTAATTTTGTTTTTAGTTTTATTTTTTATTTATTTTTATTTAATTTCATTTTTTACTTTTGTCTATTAATATTTTTTTGTAGAATAACTAAACAAGCAACATGAATTGGCCTAATGGTTAAACATGTAGGTTTCTTCCTTAGAGGTCACGGGTTCAAACCAAGCGGGGTTAGGATAATTTAATTATTTTATTGATTTTAGCCTTGGTAGTTTCTATTTTTCATTAATGGTGGGTAATCGGTTTGATTTTCTATAAATTTTTTACATGAGATTAGGGTAATTAGTTTTTGTTAATTTTTTTAATAATTGTAAAAAAAATTCAAATGATGTAAATAATTTTGTTAGTTTTTATTCTAATTTCATTTTTTTTTTTAATTATTCTCCTAATATTTAAAAAGTTGCAAGTCGTGGGTCCGGTGCCAATTGGGTGTCGAATTAGACTATCCATAAGGGTTAATCCATCTCATTTCTAAATGTTGATCTCTTATGCAGGTGGAATTTTTCTTTTGCAGAAGAATCGATGGTCTAGATTAACCCACGGGATTGATCAATGGTTGTTAAGTGATGATTTTTAAACAACCATAATTTTTTCTACAGGTGTTGGAATGAGGCTCGTGATACCTCGTTGAAAAGGTATCGGATAGAGAAATGTAGTGGTACATCTATCTAGGGCTAACAACTAATAGAAGGCATCATACAACATCAAAAACATAAGACCACAAATTTGGGGGGGAAATTGCTCATACCAACTTCAAACAGTCGTATCTAAAGCTATGGGAGATGAAATAATTCCTAGGAGGGATCAATGGAAATATGGAGGAGAGAAGAGTAGGTTGGGATAGCAAGTTCTAGTAGATTGAGAGAATAAATGGTCCAAAAATGAAAAACACAGATAGAACTTGAATCTGATTGAAGAACCAACTATGAAGACTTCAAGAAGTCATATCTCAAGCTACAAGAAATGGAATTGAGCCAACGATAGCTCAATGGAGAGCTCATATAGAGGAGTACAATCCAGAAGAATATTCAGTAGGAAGAAGCTATAAATTCCCAAAAACTTTTGAGGATCAAAAGATAACGCAAATGGACAGAGTCAATGATTGTTTTTAAAACAAATATCATTTGTAAACAATCTGAGGATGAAAATAATGACTCATGAGTCTATTCATTTTATCCATGTAATGATCACATGTTCATTCTTTAAATTTGAGAAAATAAATGGAAAAAAATGGAAATGAATAGTCATGAGAATTGAAGAGTCTATCTCTTGTCTTATAAAAGAGAACTCATACCATAGAAGGAGGACTTTTTCCCTTTGTAACAAAGGATGGTATTACTTGTAAGGAATAAAGAGCAAGAGGAACTTCAGAAATTTTCAGCTTTTATAGATGTAGTATAGACTATTATTTATGCATTTATCTTCTAGCTGAGTAGATAGGATTTTGTTGTATGAACTATTTCTTCACTCTGATATGTTTTCTTATGTTGTCACATGTTTCCTTGTGGGTACAGGAAATATTTTATTGATGTATTGTTCAATTATTTTTCTGTATATCTGTAGCATTATTATTTTAATGCATCATTAGAATACATGAGCTATTTCTAGTTCTCATGGTTTTATCCTTCGTTGTACTCATTCTTTTAGTTTTTCTCCCGAGATAGATTAGAATTAGTTAGGATTAGATTAGTTTATTTTTAGTTATACTAGGCTTAGGATTAATTAGAAATATTTGGGGGAAGTTTTTTGTATTTCCCCTTTTTCTTCTTTTAATTCTGAGCGATAGCAAGGCCCATATACTGCTGGGAAATTCTATAGAAAATGAGAGTACTTATGAATGGGACCTGCAATCGGGCATTCTCCCTCATCTTCTTGATAGGCCATTTAGACCCGTCAACAAGAAGGTCCCTTTGATGGATCCCTCTAGAGGGGGGAAATTCCTTGGATATAACACGATCAATCATAATGGAAAATAAGGCGAAAGAAGTGACGTTGAGGACTGCTATCGCTCAGTTTGTAGTTTACATCATAGGCTGAAGGATAGAGATCAAACTGGCGTAACAGGAACCTTCCCCACCCAATGTCACCTCAATGGGGAGGTTCTTTCTGTTTAGGGAGGTTAGCCTAGGGGAGACGTCCCCGAAAACCTGGGGGTTTGAAGAGGCTAAGATATAAAGTAATGTTGAAGTTTCCTCCTCATAGGTTACCACCTAAGTCAGATAGTCCGGCTAAACAACCAATAATGAAGTGTATGCCCAATTGAAAACACCTGCTCGAAACAAGACAAAAACAATACAATATATATATGCAGGCTATAACTCAAAAGGTTACTACTTCAATAACTATCTGATATTATTCAATAAGCAATGTAATATAATAGATATAAAATGAAGTCAATGTTTTGTCAATTAGCTATGAAAGACCATCAATTCATCAATATCTATAGAGATGACTAAGCCAACAATATATCCAATCAACAATTTGCTCAATAAATGATTGAAATCACCACTTAATTGCTTATATTCAACTTTTGTTGCATCAAGATGAAATATCCAACTATGACGTCAACCCTAATTAGGTTAGTTATGTTAGTTAGGGTTTCAAAATTATAGTTTTGAAAGTAGTTTTGTACACTAAGACTTCAACATTGGAGGTCAAATATCAGTGCCTTAGGGTATATGGAGTCAAATAAGAAAAGTGCACAAGATTTTGAAAGGATGATGACTTAAAGACTAGAAGGTAGGGTTCTATGGTGTTGCAAAGGCATGGCCCTAGAATCAAAACCCTAGGGGAAAGAGGCTCACTCTGGTGTTGCTTAAGAAAGGCCTCGTGCTCTTTCCTCCTTCTTTAGGTCAACCTAGAAAAATGGCTAACATAAAGAATAAGTCTAAGGGAGAAAGTGTTGTAAGGACAGGGCTTTCAAACCCTAAAAGATGAATGTCCTAGGTGTAGATAACCTAGGCCTAGGACGTCACCCTTTTTCAACCTATAAACTTCAATGCTAGCTCAGAAGAAGAAGCAAGATAAGTGTAGAAAAGGCTAGGCTCAATCCCTTTTATTCAATGGCTGAAAAAGATCTCTCTCTAAGGGGACATGTAACAATAACCTACTTGTGTGCTTGTTACCTAGGGTTTTAAATCAGCAATATAATAAGCAAATGCAAGAAATTACACCTACAACCATTCAATTAAGAAGTTTTGTAAGAAAATTCACTTACATATCATGAAGAGAAGCATAAGCAAACCCTAGTTGTAAACCTTCCTTGAGATAAATGCCATAAAATGCCAAAAATATCCTTCCAATAGCAAGTGTGCCTCACTTATGCAACAAATATACCTAAGAAGGGTGCAAAAATCAGACCTCACAAGTGTGAGTGAATTGTGTTATGTCAAAATGAGGGAAAACATCCTCAATTTATATCATCCAATGACCTTTAATTAAAATTAGGTCATTAAAACAGACGACAAGGATAATGACTAAAAATCATAATGTTTTACATTAAACTGCTAAAAGAAAAACCTAAATGAGCAATGAGCAAGACGTCTAGCCCATTTGAGGGAGACGTTGGCCCTTTTTAGGGAAAATCACAACACTGGATGACAAACGTTGTCCCCCTTTGGGCCTCCAAACTCTGCCACACATGCCAAACTGCATAAGACCCCTAGCATATCATGTAATAACTCAAAGACATTACAATGACCTACTATACAAAGCTGAAGAAAAAGACAAAGTGCCCTATTGGGCCAGCATCCATAAGAAGAGGAAAGTTCCCAAAGGATATCATCCAAGCCATGTAACACGAGGTGGTGTGGCCAAAGGATGTCCAGACATAGTGGAAGACAAGGGTGATATTATACGTGGGTGCCTTTGTAGGAGGCGAGTTGTACCTGTCATGGATGCAATTCTTTCCAAGCCCTTTATTTCCTTTATTCTTTCTTTTATTTATTACTTTTTCTTTCTTTTTTATTTCAAAGTCTAACTAGAGGACACTGCCTTGGTGTGGTGACCAGAGCTGACAGTGTTACCCACAAGTACTTTCACAGAGATGATAAGGTTGGCTCGTGATGAGACCCCCATTCCCTTGGCCATGCAACCAAAGGTCACTGCCCTAGCATGGTAACCAGATAATGGAAATGTCATTCTACTAGGTACATATGAACATAATGGGTTGGCTCGTGATGAGACCCCCCATCCTCTTAGCTAGGTCTTGTTTTATTATTTTTCTTCGGGTCCCTCTTGTTTCTTATCGAGAGGCCTTTTATTGCCTTCTCGGGGATCCCTGGGCGAGGCATCTCTAGGTTTTATTTTTTATGGTTTTATCTCGGGGATCCCTGGGCCTTTATCCCCTTCTTCCCACAAGATAAGGTGTAACCCCACAAATAGGTCATCCTAATGTCTAGACTAGGGGAATGGGATAGATGAATGGGAGATAAGATGTAAAAATGATAATATGATGGGAGCGGACGATGACTCTTCAAAATCCCCCCTGGTAGCTAACCAAAACCTATGGGTACAGGCTTGCTAGGGTACCCTGTCAATTCCCCCAACCATGGTCAAGTGGGTTAGTGTAAGATCCAAGCAGTCGTCAGAAATGAAAGGAATCTGATCCATATATCTAAAAGTTATAATGATCAAACATGACACATACCATGATACCTGGACCAATTACCTCATGGAGGAAGAGTCTTTTTCGATACAAGTCCAAGCCGAAGGTGATGGATGTTGCTGCTCCTAATAGGAAAAATCTAATGAAGAAGAAGAAAGGTGGGCCCTCCAGGGCCATGCTCAAGTCAATCCTTCTCTCGGTATTCCATGTCTAGTACTTGTGGGCCTCGAGATATGATCTCCTAGTTATCCCTAGAAATCAGGGATAACATCTATCTCCAACTCGGGGACATGTGCTCACCGTAGAGTGCATGAGAACCTCAGCATCTCTGGCATAAACCTGCAGACCTTCTCACACTCGAGAAGGGAATCAGTAAAAAAGGTGGGGTGGTATTGGCACCCCACAAATATAATATATATGTATATGACTGAAATAAAATAATCAATATGCATATGAGGAAAATAAACTAGTATGAAATGCAAATGGTATAATACACGGAAAAATGCCTACCCTCCTATACTCACCTGTGGATTCATGTGTCTAGGGGGTAGTAACGCTTGATATGTAAAGCGTTTACCGGTAGTTTCAGAATATCTCCTTCCATTGTTTCTAGGTTGAAAGAATTTGTACCTGTATAACTCTCGATCTTATAAGGGCCTCCCCATAGGCTGTCAATTTTTTTATGCATGCCAGGCTTCTCTTTTCTTTTATCCCACAGCAGGACAAGATCCACTTTGGTGAAACTTCTTTCCTTGGCTTTGTGATCAAAGGTGTTCTTTATCTTTTCTTGGTTTCTCGTCATTTGACCCAAGGCACTTCTTCTTGTTTCATCTAGTTCTATCAGCTGATTGATCCTTCCTTGGATTTCTTCCACATCTGTGGCATATTGTTGAGAAAATCCAAGGATAGGGATTTAGAGGTTCATAGAAAGTTTTTCTTCAAGTCCATATACTAGCTCAAAACAATTTTTCCCTATGGAAGTATTTGTCGTTATTCGATCTGCCCATACCGCATATTTTATTTTTCTATCCCATGACTTCTTATTTTCTTCTGCAACATTTTTTAGAATATTCATGAGGTTCTTGTTGGTTGACTCTGCCAATCCATTCCCTTCCGGGTAGTAGTTTGAGGAATGGGATAGGGTAATTCCATATTTGAAACAAAATTCTACCAGAGCGTAGGAGCTAAAATCTTTGGCATTGTCTATAGTGATCTTGGAAGGGGCGCCAAACCTAGTTATGATCCGATCTTCCAAGAAGTTCATGACTACTTCTTCGGTGGCCTTTTTTGTAGGAATTGATTCAACTCATCTAGTGAAATAGTCTGTAGCTGTTAGGATCCACCGATAGCCATTACTTGAATTATCTTTGAATTCACCAACAATATCCAAACTCCATTGCTGAAAGGGTGCCTCCACTACCACCGGTTTCAAAGGCTGCGTTGGGAGTCTTAGTTTGCCGGAGAAGTACTGGCAAGGTTGAAAATATCGAACATGCTAATAAGTATCTGAAAAGAGTGTTGGCCAATAATAACCGGCCCTCAAGATCTTATGGGCAGTAGTACGAGAAGCAAAGTGTCCACCACAATGCCCAAAATGCAATTCTTCCAATATCTTCTTTGCCTCTTCCTTGTTTACACATCGAAGTATAACGCCATCAGGATTCTTCCATCCAATTCCATCCTCGGTCAAGAAGTATTTCATAGCCTTCAATCTCAAAGCCCTTCGCTTGTAATCCACCAAATGATCAGGGCAAGACAAGTTCTTTAGATAATAAACTATATCGGAATACCACTCATCATGTTCTAGTTCACTGATCATTACATTCACTTGCTCATTCTCAGCCATCTGTATGGCTTCCTGATTTCTTTCAGTCAACATTTGGGCCAGAATTTGCCATTTTATTATCTTGGTGGGTTTTATTTCTAGGTCATACTCTTGGATTTTGGAAACCCACTTTCTTGAGTACCCATGCAGTCTTGTTGTGATAAAACATCCTTCACGTCTAGGTATGGGACATAAGCCTTGATTTTATTGTAACCAATGTAGTTCCTGAAATGTTTGAGGGATTTGACCAAGGCATAGGCTTGCTTCCCTTTGATGGAGTAGTTCAACTTTGAATCTCTTAGGACTTTTCTCATAAAGGCTACGGGATGTTCATAGTTATCAACATCCTTTTGCATCAAGACACCTACAACAGTATCCTGAGATGCAAACGAGAATATATGAAATCTCGCGAAAAATCAGGACTAATCAAGACGGGGGATTGGGAGATGGTGTTTTTTATATCTTCAAAAGATCTGTTGGTCTCATCTCCCCACCTGAAATCAACATCCTTTTTCAGTAGAGCGCTTAATGGTTTTATCCTCTTAGAAAAATTTGGCACAAATCTGCGGATGAGGTTGATTTTTCCAAGAAAATATTGTAGGGCTTTCTTGTTGACCGAAGGGCAGACGTTCTTTATCGATTGGACTCTTTTGGGATCAATGGAGACTCCTCCTGGTGAGGCCACATGTCCCAATAGTTTTCCTTCGTCAATCCCAAAAATAGACTTCTTAGGATTCAATGAGATACCATACTTCTTGCATCGTTCAAAAACAATCCTAAGGTGGGAGAGATGGTCCTTCCTATCGTTGGACACAACTATGAGGTCATCTTGGTAAATTTCTATGATTTTTTATATAAGGTCCCTGAAGGTAAATTCCATTGCTCTCTGAAAAGTGGCACCAGCGTTCATAAGACCAAATGACATTCTCAAGTACATAAAAGTTCCCCAAGGTGTAGTGAATGCAGTTTTGAGTTGGTCCTCCCTTTTGAGTAAAACTTGGTTGTACCCTGAGAACCCATCTAGCATAGACATCATCCCCACGCCTATGACCCGCTGAAGCAAATGTTCCATGTTTGGGAGGGGATAATTATCCTTTAAAGACAACTGGTTGAGGTTGCGGAAATCAACACATAGGCAAATATCACCATTTTTCTTCCAAACAACTACCAAGTTTGACATCCAAGAAGAATACCTGATAGGGGCTATGATACCAGTGTCAACCATATTTTGGAGTTCCTTTTGTATCTGGCTTGCCAACTTTGGGTTGATATGCCTTATATTTTGTCGGAATGGCTTGGCTCCTTCTACCAAGGGTATAGCGTGTTGGATGACATCTCCCCTATAGGCCTTTAAATCATCATAGTTCCAAGCAAAGGTGTCTCTAAATTCTCTGATGAGATCTAGAATTTCTTTCCTCTCTTTCTCGGTGGCCTCCTTTCCTATCTTGACCATCCTTGTGTCCATCTCTGTACCGATATTGAATTCCAAGGCTTCCTCAGCTTGCTTATTGGTTATTTTTCCTTTGAAAATATCATGTCTGTCAAAAAGGTTTTCTAGAGAAATACAACCCTTTGGTAAGGTATTGTTTTGCAGGTTGATGACTTCCAAGTCCATAGAGTTAGCCAGGAAAGAAACTTGCAAATCGGTAAATTATTTGCTATTTTCCATGAATCTGATAATTTGATCATCATCCTCGAACACCTGCCAATGCTCCAAATTGTCGGGGACAAAAGGTCTAAAAAGAACCTCCATTTTGCATAGGTCGTGAAGAGGTCCTTCACATGGTTGTAAAGTGGAGGCTGAGATAGCTAAAGCATCAGCCACATGGTTTTCTTCTCGAGGAACGGCTTCGATTGATATTTTTCTGAAGGATTTTGAAAGGGTTTGAGCCACATCTCGATACCTTTTCAACTTCTCATTTTTAGTGTCAAATCTCATCAAAACTTGCGACACAATGAGGTCTGAGTCCCCTTTTACTTCCAAGATTGTAACACCTTTGTCGATTTCTAGATTAAGTCCTAGAATCAAAGCTTCATATTCAACCACATTGTTGGTGCAAGGGAATTCCAGCCTATATGAGTGGTAGAAGATCTCACCTGAGGGAGATGTTAAAACTATTCCAGCGCCTGATCCAAAGCTTGAATGTGACCCATCGAATTCCAAGGTCCAGATTCCTTCTGTTTATTCAATGATGTCCATATCCAACTTCCCTTCCTAAGTGAACCAATCATTGAGACCACTATTGATGCATAAAAGTTGATCATTTACCTCATCGGGGGTCTCGACTGGTGATCCAACAAAAGGCTCATTATAGATGGTGAAAAATCCCCCTTCAGGATGAGGGATAGTGGCTCTGGACTGCTTCTTGTAAATACTTTCATTTAAGTGTTCAATGAGGTCATTGCGAAGAATAATCCCGAAATTATTTACATCATCAATGACGACCACATTTATCAAGAAAGGAGCACTGGGGCAGGAGTCAAATGCCACCTCGAGGTTGTTAATGATTCCTTTTGTGAAATTATCTCTGGTGTTTTCTCGTGAGATCTTCAGACCCAATTGATGTATAACTTCTTCTGTCATTATGTTAGTTGTGGCACTTGGGTGTAGGAGACAGTTGTGAAGGAGAAAATCTTTGACCCGGAGGGAGACATAAAAAGGTGTGAAATCACAAACTCTAGAAACAGGGTGTCCCACCTGGTGAATAAAAAGAGAGAAGTCTTTAGGAATATTTGGTTCAACACATTTGGGTGAGACATCCCCAACTTCATCCTCCGGATGGGCCCTTTTAGGCGTGGGTTCTTGAGAAGGAACAACACTTTCATGAGAAAGGCTCCTTTTTCTTTTGACGGGAGCAAGTTCGACCTGGAGGATCCTTGGAGGTTCAGGTATTTCCATAGGTTCATTACCAGGATCCCATAGTTCACAATTTTGTGTTAGATTTATTTGTTGAATGTAGTCATCAAAATCAAGATTTCTTTCAATTTGAAAAGCCAGGTCTTGCACTTCTTCAAAAGTTGTTCGTGATCGGTCCTTTGTTGAAATTACTAAGACAACTGAGAGGGGGGGTGAATCTGTTGTAACTATGCTTAAACAATTTTAAGTCTATTAAAACATTATTAATGTTTCTTCAAGTGATCATCAACAATATACAACATATGGACAGTAAAATCAAAGAGCATTAGTCACACATAAAGTATGCACAGAGACAGATTTTCACGAGGAAACCCATAAAGGGAGAAAACCTCTTCTTCTTCGAAATGATAGGCAGTCTTTTAAGTTCTGTACATCATATTTAATTGAGCACCAACTCAATGTGAGGCTAAAACCTCCGTTTTACAAGCTACAACTTGTTTGAGAGCACCAACTCTCTAGTTTTTCTAGCACCCACTAGAAGGAAGCACCAACTCCCTGGTTTCTCTAGCACCCACTAGAAGGAAGCACCAACTCCCTGGTTTCTCTAGCACCCACTAGAAGGAAGAACCAACTCCCTATATGTTCCAACACCAACTGGATGGAAGCACCAACTTCCAGTTACACAGGCTCCAATCTATATAACAAAAAACACTTGTTCTCCCTAGCACCACCCTGCCACCCTGGTTTCTCTGGCTGCAACCAAATGGAAGCTACAACTTCCTGTGTTCAAGCTCCCACTTGAACCTCTAAGGACAACAGTCCTCCCAAGCACCTCCCAACCTCCCTAGAACATAAATGAACATATAAACATTCAACTACATAGATACATCAATTCTTACCAATCTTTCTTTGTTCTGTACATCTGGTCATCTTCTAACTGTTCTGCAATTCATTTCTTCCTCTGATTGTTCAGCAGGTCTGCTATGCATCAACTTGTTCTGTCATTCTTCTCTTCTTCAACTTGTTCTTTTATTCTCCTCTGTGTTTCATCTCACCCTACACATATGCTCAATCACCTCATGTGCATTCTCTCATTTTCTTTTTCTTACAGTTTCATTCTTTTCTCATACAGAACAACCAACACTACATAGTCTGTCTCATTTTATTTTATACACACCCCCATGGCGGTTTCACTTCCCATTTCCTTAGGTAAAAGAAAGAAAATTGTCCGAGCAACTGAAATGCCAACTGAAATGCTAACTGATTTGCAATCATGAGTTTGTTTTGCTAACAAATTCGTAATTGGGGAGTTAACTCTGAGACGGAACAGTAACCATCCGATCATATTCCAATTTATCTGTGTTGTTGGATGAATATTATTTACATTGCCTTTAAATTGGGTTTCAACATTTCGGAAATCCTGTATTGAGTGTCTTGAAACTTCATTTCACGATCTCCGAAGTTCTGATACATAACTTTTCTACACTAGCTCCTTCCCGAATATGACTATGGTCATAACCAAGCACCTATGCAAAAAGCACTTTCACGATTTCTCATTTCGTGATTTTCGACACTATGCTCCGTTGACCCTAAGTCAACAAAATTTCGATCACTTGCCACATGTCCTGTGATTCGATGGTCCAGATGTGATCTTGATTCAATGGCTACGATTGAATCGCGATTTCAAAAATTCGACATTCTTCTTGCATTGGGTTCTTTGCCTCTCTATGTCGCGATTCGTGAAACTCCGATATGGAGTTTGATCAACGGTCCAGATCTGATCTCTATTCAACGACTGTGATTAAATCACGATATCGGGATTCCTGATGTTAAAAAAGAAACTTTTACATCTCCAACTCTCGATCCTCAAAACCCCGACATGGACTGGAATCAACGGTCCATATTCAACCTTGATCTAATGGCTCAGATTAAGTCGTGATTTCGCATATCGCGATTACGCCCGCTTCTCCTTGTACCTTAAAGGACGTGCGAGTTCTTCTTGATCCAACGATGGTCGGATCCTGCGCTTGGATCTAACGCCTGAGATCTATCCTCCTCTTCAACGATCTCTTCTTGTCTACATTCAGATCTGACGACCCTCGTTCTTTCAGGAATTTTGAATGGATCCAACGATCAGAAATGCTTCTCAAGATTTACGAGCCTTCGATCATTCAATCAACCAGAAATTATCTTCTGTTTGCCTGGTTCCGGTGCCTTTGATCATTCGATCTTCCTGAAATTATCTTTTGTTTTCCTGTTTGCATTGCCTTTGATCATTCGATCTTCCTGAACTTATATTCTATTTGCCTGTTTGCGTTTCCTTTGATCATTCGATATTCCTGAACTTATCTTCTGTTTGCCTGTATGTTACAAACTTCCTGTATTCATGCCATCAATCCTTTGTACATTCTTCCTGTACTTATGCTACTTTCCATCAATGACAAGCATTCGATGTCTGTTAAATATTTTCCATTCGCTGTTTGTTAAATATTTGCCAACAATCTCCCACTTTGGCATTGATGGCAACACAAGCACCCACATGCATTCGGACTCGACTCTCCGGCCAACAATTTTTTTTTCTCCCCCTTTGACATCAATGTCAAAGAAGAAGCATTCTTGCTCTGATCTGTTGCAAAACATACTCCCCCTATCGACTATAAGCATCTTGGAGATACACCAGATATTCAATAAGTACTCCCCCTGACAAGTTGAACAGATTAGACACAAGAGATTATAACCCCCAACTTTTGACGAAGATATCCAAAAGGGGTCACTGCTAATGGTTTAGTAAAGATATCAGCAATCTGTTCTGTATAAGGTATATAATTCAGTTGAACAATTCTTTTTGTAACTTGTTCTCTGAGAAAATGGTACTTTATTGGAATATGCTTAGTCTTGGAGTGAAGAACAGGATTCTTGGAAAAACTAATGGCACTGGTGTTATCACAATGAATTGGAATGGGATCAGTGTAAGTTACCTTCAGATTTGCAAGAGTTTGTATCATCCATAAAATTTGTGTGCAACAAGTAGCAACAACAATGTATTCTTCCTCTGTAGTGGATAATGAAATGGATCCTTGCTTCTTACTAAGCCATGCAACTAATGAGTCACCCAGAAAAAATGATCCTCCACTGGTGTTTTTTCTCTCATCAACATAGTTTGCCCAGTCTACATCTGAATAAGCAGTTAACTGGAAATTCTGATTTCTAGGATACCAAAGACCATAAGTCATTGTTCCCTTCAAGTATTTAAATATCCTTTTGATATCTACCAAATGACTTTGTTTAGGAGCAGACTGAAAACGACCTACCATTCCAACAGCTTGCATTATATCAGGACGGGATGTTGTGATGTATAGAAGACTGCCTATCATAGAGTGATATGTCCTTTGATCAACATCAGGTGAGATATCATCTTTACTCAGCTTGCAACCAATCACCATAGGTGTGCTAACTGTAGAGGAATCTTCCATTTGAAATTTCTTCAACATCTCTTTCAAATATTTTTCTTGAGAAATAAAAATTCCTGCAAAGCTTTGTTTTACTTGTAAGACAAGAAAATATGACAATTCTCCTATCATGGACATTTCAAATTATATTTGCATAGAATTAGAAAACCATTGGACATATGATTCATTAGTACAGCCAAAAATAATATCATCTACATAAACCAAAACAACTAGTAAATTATCACCTACAGATTTAATGTAAAGGTTACTGTCAAGAGTACCTTTCTTGAACCCTTTTTCTTGTAGAAATTTGTCCAGTCTATAATACCAAGCTCGTGGTGCTTTTTTTAGTCCATATAAGACCTTCTTCATCTTACAAACATAATTAGGATTATCTGTTAATGAGAATCCTTCATGTTTCTCCATATATACTTCTTCCTCTAGATGTCCATTAAGAAATGTTGACTTAACATCCATCTGATAAAATTTGAAGTTCTTATGACATGAATAAGCAAGAAATATTTTGATAGCTTCCAATCTTGCCACTGGTGCAAAAGTTTCATTAAATTCCCGACCTTCAACTTGTGCATATCCCTTACATACCAATCTGGATTTATTTCTAACAACTTGTCCTTTTTCATTCATTTTATTCTTGAACACCAATTTGGAACCTATTACATTCTTATCTTCAGGTCTAGGGACAAGCTCCCAAGTATTGTTCTTCTCAATCTGATCAAGCTCTTCATTCATTTCTCTAATCCAATTATCTTCCTGGCTAGCTTCCTCAAAAATTTTAGGTTCAGTCATAGATAAAAAAAGCAACATGAGATTGTTCTAAGTGTTTAATCAATTTCCTTCTTGTCTGAACTCCTTCATTTATATCCCCAATTATCTGATTTTCAGGATGATTCTTTCTAATAATTCTGAGAGGTGATTTTTCTTCTTTCTGCTTATCTGTGTTAGTTTGAATATTCATATCTTCAAATGATCCAAATTATTCTCTTTTTGATCCTTGGACCTGTTCATCTTCATCTTCAACTATATCTTCTATTCTTGGTTCATCACTGCTTACATTTCTGACTGGGATTTCTTCATCAACTTTTATATATATACAATCAACTAGTTTGTGCAGTCTCTTATTGTAGCATATGTACCCTTTACTATTTGTAGCATAACCCAAGAATATACCTTCATTAGCCCTGTCATCATATTTGCCAATACTTTCATCATTGTTCTTGATATAACATGTACTCCCAAAAACTTTAAAATGTTTGATTGAAGTAGGTCTTCCAAACCAAAGTTCATAAGGGGTCTTGTCACTGTGTGGTCTGAGATGAGATTTGTTAAGGATGTGAACAACTGTATGAATTGCTTCCACCCAATATGTTTGAGGTATGTTCCTTTCATTCATCATTGATCTTGCCATTTGCTGTACTGACCTATTCTGCCTCTCAACAACTCCATTCTACTGTGGAGTCCTTGGAATTGTGTACTCTTTTTTGATCCCATGTTTATCACAGAACTCTTTGAAATTCCCAGAACTAAACTCTCCTCCTCTATCAGACCTTACTGCCTTTAATCTTTTTCCTGTTTGATTCTCAGTCAGAGCTTTAAATACTTTGAATTTTTCAAATGCTTCAGATTTTTCTTTCAAAAAGGAAACCCAAGTTAGTCTAGAATAGTCATCAATAATCAACATAAAGTAATTTTCTTTTCCTGTACCTTCTTTCCTTGATGGTCCACATAGGTCCATATGTACTAACTAGAGAGGTTTTTATGTTGAAGGAAAGTTTTTAGATTTGAACTGATTGCGAGTAAGCTTTCCTATTTGACAGGATTTACAGACAGAGTCATATGGCTTTGATATCTTCGGAAGATCTTTTACTGCCCCATTGTTTCTAATTTTGATTATGTGGTCAAAATTTAGGTGACCAAGTCTCCTATGCCACAACCAACTTTCATCATATTTGCTTAAGTGGAATTCTTCTTCTTCTTCTTTTAAAACATAGACATTGTTTTATGTTCTTATACCTTTTGCAACTAGCTGGCCTGAATCCATAGTTTTTATTCTACATTCTTTAGAGGTAAAAACAACTTCACACCCTCGGTCACAGACTTGACTGACACTAAGCAGATTATGTTTCAAATCTTCTACAAACAACACATCTTGAACTTTTCTTTTTTCGTTACTCAAACTTACAATTCCTTTACCTTTTACCTTTCCTCGTGCATCATTTCCAAAAGTTACATTCCTTGATTTTCTATCACTTAGAGTTAGAAACTTACTTCTGTCTCCATTCATGTGTTTGGAGCATCCACTGTCAATATACCAGGGATTTTTTTTTTTCTTTGGGATGATAGCACTAGTCCACACTTGTCATTTACTTTCTTCTTCCAAACTTTGACATTTTCAGTAGTGGAGATCAAATCTGAATTGTATTTCCTTAAGCGACAGTCTGCATCTTTATGACCATAATTATGACAGTTGTAACATTCTAGTTCATTGAATAATAGATCATAACGATTGTTATGCTCATATTTGTTGTTGTGTTTCACCTGTGTCCTTCTCCCAGTCATCACATGATTTATAATATGTGATTGTTTGTTGCTTGGTTGTCTGAATCTTTGTTGTGGAAGATAGTTATTCATTGTATATCTTGATTGTTCATATCTAAATCTTAAAGAACAGTTTATAACTTTGTGACCAAAATTAGAACAGAGAAAACAGTAACCATAGAAAAAATCTTTGTACCTTGAAAAAATATGTCTTCTTTGAGGCGGTCGACTTCTGTCACACCAATAATCTTTCTGGTCTATAAATTCAGGTCTGGAGCTTTTTCTTTCATTTCTTCTTGGTGACTAATTTTCCTTCATTGTTTCTACAGAGTGACTGTTGCCAATGTTTGAGGATTTGACAAACTTGATAGACTCTGTATTACTTGGATGGTCACTACTTGACCCTTCTTCATATCCCAATCCAGCTTTCAACTTTGAATTTCTTTGTTGATTTAGAATGTTGATTAATTCTTCTGAGGCTTTAATACTTGGCAGATTTTGATGATACAATCCTTTAAATTTCTCCATTTCTTTTCTAGTCTTTACTACCTCTTCTTCTAAGACTTCACACCTGACTTTCTTCTCTGACAATTGTTGTTTCAGTATGTCTTCTATTTTCTTTGCCTCTTCTAGTTCCACTTTCATCAGAGAAAAATATTCATCAGGTTTTTTACTGTCTTTCTTGAACTGTGTCAACAATTGTTTTTGCTAACTGTTCTTAGTTCTGAGTCTATCAATTCCTTCCAGTGTACTGATCAGTTCTCCTTCCAAATCAACCACAACTTCTTCATCATTATCATCATTGCCTATGCTTTTATTATCATAATCCTCCTTGGACATAAGCATGAAGTCATTTGCCTTATTTTCACAGGATGAGTCATTGTCAGTGTCTTCTGAGGAATTGTCATTATTTGCAACCAAACTTTTCTTCTTATTATATTTCTTGTATTTGTACTTCTTTTCATCATCAGAGTTCTGGTTCTTTTTCTGATGGGGACACTTAGATGCAAAATGACCTATCTTACCACAGTTAAAACATTTGAAGGGCAACTTCCCTTGATATTTTCCTGATCCTTTCTTTAACCTTCTCACAAATTTTGCCTCAATATCATCTAATTATGAATCAAAATTCTTGTCTGCTTTAAAAGATGCTTCTCTAGTACTGGATTTATCTTTGTTAATTCTCATTTCATATGCAGTTAGAGTTCCTAGAAGTTGATCAATGGATAGAGTTTTAAGATCATTTAATTCTTCTATTGCAGAGACTTCTGGATTAAATTTATCAGGCAGAAATCTTAAAATCTTATGAACTAAGGGTGAGTCATCAAAATTATCACCAAGACCCTTCATGGCATTTACAAGTTCTTCAACTCTTAAAAAATACTTGCTAATTGTTTCAACTTCATTCATCTTTAGTTGTTCAAATTTCAATCTGTATGTTTGAAGTTTGGCATCTTTTACTTTCTCATTTCCTTCATAACTGTTAATAAGTTTATCCCACATTGCTTTGGAAGTATCAAGATGCATCACCTTTACAAACTCAGCTTCAGCCAGTCCATTCAAGATAGCATTCATCCCCTTAGCATTAAAACCGAACTCTAACTTATCATCCTTGGAGGCTAGCACAATAGGCTGTGTATATCCAGCCTCTACTACATCCCAAACATCAACACCCAAGGCCATTAAGTACGTTCTCATCCTAATCTTCCAGAAGGAAAAATTTGTTCCATCAAACAGAGGAGGCTTAGAGGCTGAAGTTCCTTCATGACTTGTCATGTTTAAGCTTACAGATCTACCTTTGAATAAAAGGAACCGACTCTGATACCAATTGTTGAAATTACTAAGACAACTGAGAGGGGGGGTGAATCAGTTGTAACTATGCTTAAACAATTTTAAGTCTAATAAAACATTATTAATCTTTCTTCAAGTGATCATCAACAATATACAACATATGGACAGTAAAATCAAAGAGCATCAGTCACACATAAAGTATGCACAGAGACAAATTTTCATGAGGAAACCCATAAAGGGAGAAAACCTCTTCTTCTTCGAAATGATAGGCAGTCTTTTAAGTTATGTACATCATCTTTAATTGAGCACCAACTCAATGTGAGGCTACAACCTCTGTTTTACAAGATGCAACTTGTTTGAGAGAACCAACTCTCTGGTTTTTCTAGCACCCACTAGAAGGAAGCACCAACTCCCTGGTTTCTCTAGCACCCACTAGAAGGAAGCACCAACTCCCTGGTTTCTCTAGAACCCACTAGAAGGAAGCACCAACTCCCTATATGTTACAACACCAACTAGATGGAAGCACCAACTTCCAGTTACACAGGATCCAACCTGTATAACAGAAAACACTTGTTCTCCCTAGCACCACCCTGCCACCCTGGTTTCTCTGGCTGCAACCAGATGGAAGCTACAACTTCATGTGTTCAAGCTCCCACTTGAACCTCTGAGGAAAACAGTCCTCCCGAGCACCTCCCAACCTCCCTATAACATAAACGAACATATAAACATTCAACTACATAGATACATCAATTCTTACCAATCTTTCTTTGTTCTGTACATCTGGTCATCTTCTAACTGTTCTGCAATTCATTTCTTCCTCTGACTGTTCAGCAGGTCTTCTCTGCATCAACTTGTTCTGTCATTCTTCTCTTCTTCAACTTGTTCTGTTATTCTCCTCTGTGTTTCATCTCACCCTACACATATGCTCAATCACCTCCTGCGCATTCTCTCATTTTCTTTTTCTTACAGTTTCATTCTTTTCTCATACAGAACAACCAACACTACACAGTCTGTCTCATTTTCTTTTATACACACCCCCATGGTGGTTTCACTTCCCATTTCCTTGGGTAAAAGAAAGACAACTATCCGAGCAACTGAAACGCTAACTGATTTGCAATCATGAGTCTATTTTGCTAACAGATTTGTAACTGGGGAGTTAACTCTTAGAGGGAACAGCAGGGATGATTTTAAGGATGGAAATTTATTTTAAAATATAGAAACCTTGGCGAATCTTACTAATCCTTCATATGTCAACTATAAATGTTTGGCGATAGTTTTGTAAAAATATTCAAATTTCTAAGTATTTTATATAGTTTTTATAAAATTTTGGCTATTTTTAA
>ML807032.1:0-38220 GCA_009831015.1 Picea engelmannii | reverse complement strand
ATACTCAAGGGGGTCTATAATCCACTGTCAGTCGTTGATCTACGTACCACTAGATCGACCGTCGATCTAAGCGCGTTCTTTATTCTCTAGGTGTGAATGCAGCAAAAACTTAGGCTTAGTACTTTTTGTGGGTTTTGTGCGCTACTTCCCTTTCTTTTGTCTCCAAGGGGTTAGGAAACACCACTCAGCTTCAACAATCATGAATTTTCTTTTCTTTTCCTTCCCTTGAAAATAATTTGCAGAAATGAAATATTATTTGCAAGCCAAAATAAATCCAAAGTGAAAATTTTCCAATCAACAGATGATCCTATGAAATATAGGGTTATAACAGTGGCTCCACCTAGGGATGGAAGCTCTTTTGGGAGGTGTCAAGAACCATTGAACTGTGAATATGCATACCGGTGCCTTATCCATTGGGTTGATCCCAAAATTATTCTGCAACCAGTACATGTTTTGATCTTTCAACTGAAACCAAACCGAAATGAACACTTCTGAAAAAGAGATGCTCGGAATGTTGAGATTTTTCACATTCTCCTACCTACCCTATACTACTGATAATTTTTTCATTCTAAATGATACAATAATACCAATGTAGCCAATCAAGCAACTTCTCTAACAACTCTGCTCTTTCAATATTTTCAAACAATATCATAAATAGAACTTGCATAGGCATCATGAAATGATTTCCATCCTTTTTTTCATTACAAAGATCTTGATAAACATGATAGATAACAGAAATGATGGGAATTCATTGTGGCTCTATGATGAACAATTTCTCCATATAAATAGCCACTGGATCAAGATAGACTTGACCTATTACTGGATATTCAAATTTAACCAACTCAACTTCATGATTTGATGTTGTAGTTGTATTACTTGCATCCTCGTGCACTTCCTGACATGCCTGCAACTTTTTTGATGGGTTCTGAAATGATTCTTCTACTTAACACACCCATGTAGTTGATTGTTTGATCATGTCAATATCATAGCATCTTTTCAGCCTATAGTTGGATGATGGAAAATAGATTTGACAACACAAGTCATCCAACACCTCAGCTATAGGGTCATAAAATGATTTATATAATGGTGTCATTGGCTCTACTGGTACTTCTTGGCTTACATTGTGACTTTCAACTAGAATCTAACCAAGATTCCCCCTCAAAAATTGAAATGAATTAAAGCACAGGGGCAATGAATCAAGATGGATCAGCTCATCACTTGTTTTAGGCTTCATGATTTCATCTAAGGTTTGACCTTCAAAAAGGCTCAAGGGCTGAACTTTTGGATCAACTTCCATATCAACAATGGCATCTTCAACTGATTGATCAGAGAATTTTATGTCTTCACTATTTACAACTGGCCTAGAGTTTCTTTTCAGAAATTGAAAAGATGAGAAACATAAGGGCAAAGTGTTTCCACTTACTCTGAGATTTTCTACACTTTGATCATTGTTGTCATAATTTCCATGTACATATTGATTGTCCTATTGGGATTGCAAATGATATTCTTCCTCCCAGTCATATGTGGTTGATTTATTTGAACAATCCACCTCTATTTTAGCCTCATGATCATCATCATATTGATCACACTTGGGTAGATTATCCAAGTAGGGAATTCCATCAAACATGCACATCATATCAGTTGGTTGTTCCTCTGCAAGTTGATATGGAGCTTCATCTTTGACTACGTCATGAATTGAATACATGAAAGAACCATTATCCAAACCATGGTACCAAGGGTGAGCTGCAAAATGTTTGGGAGCAATGACCTTTTCTTTCTCTGAGATCAATGGAACATGATGTCTTTGAACATCAATCTTTTCTCTTATGTTAATCTTCTGCATCATCTCTTCCATGGTGCTGGCCAGAATGTCCAGTTTAGCTTTTGAAGATTTCAGTTGCTCCTTTTCTTTGTTCTTTACCTTTGACCTTTTGATCAGCAAGTTGGTCTCCACATCAACTGCAATGCTCTGCATTTCTTTGAGCTTTGCAGTGTTTCTTTCTCTTAATTGGAATGTCATCTCAGGATCGATGGCATATGGGAAATGCAAGTGGGTTGATCCTGGGGTGGCCTTATATCAACAGGCATTGCATGATATACCTTATTGAACCTTGCTAAAAATTGTTGTACTGTTTCCCTTGGATGTCTTTTCAAATGGTCATACTCTTCTAGGATGAGAAAAACATTTCTCATGATCACCCATCGATCTAAGAAAACTTGCACAAACTGATGGAAATTGTTAATTCTCACAGCTGGGATATATCTAAACTAGTTCTTGAATTTACCTCCCAATGATAGGGAAAACATTTTGATGCAGACATCATCATCTTCTACCTCAAAGAGGTCAATAAAATCCTCAAGACTTTTGATATGATTTTCAGTAGTAATATTGGCATTCTCTCCATCAAACCTGGGAAGATTGTTGATGTAATTTGTAGGGAATTCATGGAGGATAGGAGGAAAACCTAGGGGCTTGTATCTGTCTGGATTTTGGGCAGGTATAGGAGGTGAAGCAAGAGGCTTACAACCATCTGGAGCTTTAGTAAGAGTAGGAGATAAAGCAGGAGGCTTATATATCGCTAGGACTTCTACAGGTGCATCTGGGATGTGCATAGGTGTATGAGTATGTACATAATCTACAATTGGGGATCTAATCTCTTGAGGCTCATCAATTTGTAGATGATCAATATAAACTTTGACAATATACATTTGATCAGGCTTAGAATAAGATAGAACATAATTACATATAAAACCAAAGATGTCTTGAATGCAATTTGAGCTTGAGTACCTGGTCTTTCTAGGCTACTTGGCCATGCTTTAGGTTCTTCCTCCAGTGGAGTCTTTGAGTTGGCACTATCTGGAGCTAATTTGGAATCGCTAGGTGAATGATCTCAGCCTTCATGTGTCTGGTCACTGTCCACCATCAGTGATCAAATCTGGAACTTTGAAGTGTACTACTGGATAAAGTTCCCCAGTATGGTCGCCATTCTATTATCACTCTGTAATTTGCCCAAGGTTGTGGAGGCAATCACAGAGGTAACATAAAAATTGCTTCGAGTTAGGGATCTAGCCCTCCGAGACTCAAAAAGAGATCTCTCTGTCAAATTTAGATTTGTTTGAGATAGGATATTAGGATAGTTATGCAGAGTAAGGTTTGTTTTTATTTGAGGTGTTTGGTTGAATGATTTCTTTAGAATCCCATTGGGCTATGGGGTCTGTGTCAAAACTTAAGGTCGGATAAACATCTTTTAAAGGGATTCTTCACAGGGATATATAGCCAAGATACTGGATCGATTAAGATAAAATGTGATGGAAATATAGAATAGGCAAGAGGTTCATTTAAGTAAAGAAGCATTCAAGAATTTCTTTAACCCAAAATCAGAACAATAACATGCAGATTGATAAAAGGCCAGATATAGAGTACCCGAGGTAAATTATGTTCTTTAACTTCCTTTTAATAGTTGGAATTAGAAAACAAGGTGATAAAAGAGTAATAAAACATTAACATAGCAAGAAAAACATCACCAATGTCGTGACGCAAGAATCATATGCACCAATTCCTTTGTATTACTAGTGGATCTAAAAAATTACAGAGAACAACCTTTCTGGGTCCAATGATCAACCCCTTTTACATTAAAATCATCTGAATAAATAGGAGAGATCCCCCAACAAGTTTTGTAAGTCGTATTTAACTTCCTCAGCCAAAAATAGCCACAAATCCTCAAAAATCCTGAACTGTCCGTCATGAAAAATGGGCCGAATTTCTGCAAAAAATGGGTTCGCAAAGACATTTGTTTCTCTTCAATGATGACACTTGGGGAAAAAATGAATGATTTTATTGTATATGGGCATGTTATGGAAAAAAAATCTCCTTTTTGTTTTCCAAATTCACCTCTAGCTCTCCGTAACAGCTCTCGCAAAATCAGGACTGTAACGGAAAAAACCAGAAATCCAAAAAATGAGGCTGAGAGACAGCTTCGATTCTTCCAAATGGTGGAACCTTTGAAAAACATGGGAGAGGTTTTTTTTATTCATCCCATGATGAAAAAAAACCTCTTTCTTTTTTTTAAATTTCATCTTCGTTTTCCCAGAATCCGCTTCTCAAGATGAGGTGCCAAAACTGGAAAAACAACAGTTTTGTGAAAATGGGGGAGGGAGGTTTTGGAGAGGTAAGTGGTATTTTGAACCCCTCTTGAGGTGGTAAGTGGTATTTGGAGGGGGGGGTCTAATGCAATGAATGGTTGACATGTTGGGACAAGGCCCGCCGAAAAAACCGCCTCATTCCAGACCCCCCCCCCCCACCGTTAAAGGCAAAACGGTCGAGGGGGTCCAGAATCACCTGTAGACCGTCCATATGTGCGTTGTCATGATGACCATAGGTCTGTGTGCACTTTTTAGTCACCATTCTGGACCCCCCCCCCATTGTTAAAAGTATAACAGTCGAGGGGGTCGAGAATCCACTGTCAGTCGTTGATCTACGTGCCACTAGATCGACCGTTGATCTAAGCGCGTTCTTTATTCTCTAGGCGCGAATGCAGCAAAAGCTTAGGCTTAGTGCTTTTTATGGGTTTTGTGTGCTACTTCCCTTGCTTTTGTCTCCATGGGGTTAGGAAACACCACTCAACGTCAACAATCATGAATTTTCTTTTCTTTTCCTTTCCTTGAAAATAATTTGCAGAAATGAAATATTATTTGCAAGACAAAATACATCCAGAGTGAAAATTTTCCATTCAACAGATGATCCTATGAAATATAGGGTTATAACATAGGGATCTCACTATATCCAGCCATAACTAGATCTTCTAGTGATCGAAACTAGCCACAAAGAGAATGTTGGATTCCATGAGAATGTTTTCTAGCATTAGCGGTTCCAAGATTAGGAAGCAATCTAAGAGTAAATTCACATGTTGGGCACCAGATCATCTATTAGTCAAGGTGAATTCTCCACTGATGTTTTCCATATCCACAAGACAAAGAGTGTCAATCAAGTTTTTGACTCATTCACTGTCACCATCCAAATGACGAAGGCCTTTGTGCTTATCTTCAAGGTAAATAATGATGTTGAATTCCCCTACCAATATCCATGATTTGTTTTGAGTGATTTCACTAAGACCCTCCATATTTTTTAAAAATAATTATTTTTCGGATGGTATATGTGGCCCATAAACATTGGAAAAAAAACCCTCCTTGTTAGATTTGGTGGCTCTATAATTTACTGAGATGGTCGATTTGGTTGTGAAGAAGTTATAAAGGATAATTTTTATTGGATTCAACACAATTGATAGCCCACCCTCTAATCCTCTCAAGTCAATATTTACATAATAAATTTTCCTCCAACACCTAGCTAGGATAGCATCAACTTTGGTGCCTACATAGTTTGTTTCTTGGAGCAGTAAAATATCTGGATTTCCTGCTATGATGCAATTTCGAAGGAGATGTTTTTTACTCCTTCCATTGAGGCCTCAAATTTTCCATGAGATAATATTCATGAGGAAGGTTAAGAGGGAATGGGATGAAAACTCTCAGTAATTAGTTGGATCTAGCCAAATTTTACCATATAACTACCCACATCTTAAATCAATTGTTGGGTTTATTTTTGTCCTCTTATTTTCTCCTCTTTTGATTTCTTTCAAAAATATTTTAATGGATCTTTCTGGATTCCTAACCCCACACCAGATATGGAGTTTGTACCCATGGTAGAATCAATATAGACCTTTTGAATCTTTCGAAGTTTCTCACGAGGAAGGGGTATAAATTCATTTTTTCACTAGGACTCCTCAGGGCTTACCAAGTCAATTCATGCCAAATCTCTTTCTTCTATTTCAATCTCCATGTTTCCACCATATTCCTTGGCATGCTCTTCCCATCTAGGGCCTAAATTTGGGTCAGTAATAATTTTCTCAAGGATTGGGGTTTGTTTTTGACATTGAATTTTTGCTTCTTTCCCATTGGGGGGAGTTGGATAGACTCCTTTGATTTCTTTATTTTTTGAGGCCCAATTCAAAATATGAAAGGAGTTGTTGGTTGAGGAATCCTTGTTCATATTGATTGTTGGATTCTTGGAGCACTACTTTCTTCTCCCCTATATCTGTGTGAAACTATTCTTTCCTTTCTCTATAGTTTTATTCTATGACTTTAGTGAAGTGTCGAGTGGAAAGTCTCTGAAAAGATGACCTTGATCATGGAATTTTATACAATTGAAAGGGATATGATCATAATCAATTTTTTGAATCTAATCATTGTCCTGGTGCTCCAGGAATATGGATCCAGGGAGGGGATTTGAGATGTTCATGTAAACACATATTATTTCATAGGAGGTATAATGCCCCTATTTGGTAGCATCAACCACTTTGAAAAAAAATCCCAGTGTATTAACTATTCCCTCTAGGATCTTTGCCAACCAAAATTCCTGAGGAAGTGAGTAGATTCAGATTCTTACTAGAGAATGAGTAAAATATTCCTTTTCTATTCTAAAACGCTCCATCCAAAATCTCAAACACAATCTAGCTGAGTTGAAAAAATATGTTTTGTTTTCAAATACTTGATCTCGATCCTCTAGGTTGTGGAATATTGTGGTAAAAAAATAATTAGAACCCAATTAAAGGTCAAAATGACCATGTTCTACAAAACAGGTATTCCAACAGAGGATGAACACCTTGAGTAACCACTTACACAACCATATCAAAGAAAAACACATCAATATTTTGACGTGGAAAAACCCCTATGGGGAAACATCCACATCCCTAGCCAACATGGCCACTTGGACAAATTTATTAATGCAAAGGAAAAATATTACAGATATATTTACAAGAGAGTTTCTCATAATCAATCATCAACAAATGACCCCCCTTTCTCTTTAAATAGAGATCATGGACCAATCATGTATTAAGCCACAGATCAATGTAGCCTTTAAGATCAAGGAGAATATGAATTGTCATATCACCCTATGTTTGGAACATATCATGATCATCGTATTTCCTAACTTCAAATGAAACTAAATAAACACACTTTTACCTAACAACATATTATACTAGGTTGATCTTAACTAACACCTAAGTGTCTAAATATCCTAACATCCCCCCTTAAGAACAACTTGGGATAGCATTAAATCATTTACAAAGGAGATGCAATAGGAGAAGGAAGGAGGCATTAGAGTCTATCCCCCCTTAATGATAACTTCATGAAATCCTAACATAGATCGAAGTTTGGAAAACATCGTTTCTGTAGGAGACTTTGTGAAAATGTCTAGAACTTGATCTTCTGTAGGGGAAAAAGCACTTTAATAACTTGATCATGAATGATATTTCGGATTAAGTGCATGTGTATCTGATTGTGTTTGTTGCATTCATGTTGAACTGGGTCTTTGGAGATATTTATGGCACTCTGATTGTCTCACTAGAGGTTGGTCAGATGATGATGCTAAAATCCAAACTCTGAAAGGATCTATCAAAGCAATAAGAATTCCTAACTGGGATTAACCACTACTCAGTACTTTGCTTCTATTGAAGAAATTACAATAGCCTATTGCTTCTTTCAGGCCTAAGTGACAAGTCTTGAAACAAGGATGAAAACATAACCTATAGTATAATTTTTATCTTCAAGGTCGTCAGCCCAATCCGAATCAATGAAAGTAACCAATAAAGGAGTCCCCCCTGAGTTGTAATGTATCATGAACTGAACTTTACCCCGAACATACCAAAGTATAATTTTAACTACTTTTCAATGGATCTAATGGGGTTTTTTCATATACCCGACAACAATACCAACATCAAAGGAAAAATCACGACGAGTATGAATCAAGTATAAGAGTCTACCAACTAACTAACAGTACAAAGTAGCATCAACTTCAGGAGAATTACAAAGTGGCAGTAGGTTTGACTCGATACTGGAAGGGAGAAGGAGTTGGTTTTGAATATTCCATGTGAAAGTGATGTAGAAGGTCACATGCATACTTAAAGTTGGAAAGAAAAAATCCTTTTTTTTTTTGCAAAACTTGAAGGCCAAGTAAATAGTGAAAAAATCCTAAGTCTATCATTTCAAATTTATTCTTAAGGATGGTTTTCACATGGTTTAAAATTTTTGGGTCACTACCAGTGAGGATAAGGTGATCAACATAAATAACAAGGATTATCATATGGATTCCTACTTTCTTGGTATAGACATTAGGGTCATAATAAAATCTAGAAAAGTCGATATCAAGAAGAAATATTTCCATTTTGGCATTCCAATATTGAGGAGCTTTCTTAATACCATAAAGATATTTCTTAAGGTGGAAAACAAGGCTAGATTCATTATAGACATAGCTAGGAGGTTATTCCATGTATATTTATTATTTTAAATCCCCATGAAAGAAGGCATATTTAACATCCATCTGATGGACATCCTAATTATGTGAGGCATCAAGGGAAAGAACAAGACAAATGGAATTCATTTTGGCTACAAGGGAAAAGGTTTCATTATAGTCAATTCCTTCAACTTGGGAAAATCCTTTGGAACTAACTGAGCCTTGTGTCTTTCAACACTTCCATCTGATGCATACTTAGTTCTATAGACCCATTTACATCTGACAAGTTGTATTCCTTTTAGAAGAGGTACAATATCACAAGTATTGTTTTCCATTAAAGAACGATACCCTTTATTCATTGTTGTATCCCAATATGGTTGAACTGAAGCTTATGCAAATGTGTATGGATCATGATTCTCTGAAACCTAAGCCAAAGGAGAAGAAGCTCACTAGAACCGTGAATGTGTCTGATGTTGATCTAAAGGATCACTGACAAGATCACCAGTTGCTTCTCATGTTGAATGGACCCATATAGGAAGCAATGGTGTTGGTGGAGTTTCGGGTTCAATAGTCTCATATGGAGGAAGGTGAGTAGGAGGAGGTGTATTTTCATCCTCACTGTCATCATATGAAGAAGAAGAAGAAACCAAAATAGGAACAAAATAAGGCACAAATTTCAAAGATGGATCGTATGATGAAGAAGGCACAAACACCGAATTAGGCTCACGGGAAAAGATATTTTCATCAAATTTAACATCTCTTATAATAATAATTTCATTACAACATGGTTGAAGAAGTTTGTAACCTTTGACAACTTCAGAATAACTAATAAATATACACTTCTCACTTTTAGGATGTAAATCTTTCCTTTTCTCATCAGAAATGTGAGCCCATGCCACACACACAAATAAAATGAAGTGGCTTATATCTAGCTTAAGTTTACTCCATGCTTCTTCTAATGTTATATTTTTTAGAGACTTAGTGGGATTGCGATTTAATACATAATTTTCACAATTAATGTCTTATGTCCAATACTTTATACTTAATCACTTAGATTGGATCATAAAATTATCCATTTATTTTAAAGCGTAGTTCTTTCTCTCAGCAACACCATTTTTCCATGGTGTATATGGAAGATTGTTTCATTTGTATGCCATGTGCAATGCATTAACCTGTAAAATTATTGTTCACATATTCTCCTCCATTATTTGTTCTTAACCTTTGAATTTGATGTCTAGATTTCTTTTCTACAAGGGCCTTGTAAGCCAAAAACTTGCCAAACACTTTTCTCTTAAGTTTTAGGAAATAAAACCAAATGTGTTTGGAAAAGTCATCAATGAAGGTTAAGAAATACTTGCACCTATAAAAAGAAGGAGAAGAAAGTGGACCACACAAGTCACTATGAACAAGATGGAAAAGGGTCAAGGCGTGCCAAGAGGTTCATTTGTCAAAACTATCTCAATGATATTTAGTGAGAACACAACCAGAACAAATACCATCTCTACATGAAACAAAAGGAATACCAATGACCATCTCTTGATTACATATTTGTTGCAATGAGTGATAGTTTATATGACCAATCCACTCAATCCAAATTTTTCTCAAGTCATCGCTACAAGCAACAAAAACTGATGGAAAAGATGATGAACCAAGGTTTTAAAACTTTTACAACCTTGTAATATCATCAACAATTCTAGTCAAAAGAACTTGTTGAGGATATTTTAAATCCTTGATTAAAACTTGGTGAGGTTAAAACTCTATGGTTTTAAATTCACCTGAAAGATTGATTTGACATACTAAAAGAAGGTTTCCGTAAATACTTGGAACACATAATACATCATTAAAATGACCATTATCTACTTGAATTGTTCCAGACCCTACAACACTAAGAGATCTATCATCATCAACAAATATTTTCTCGGTGTTACATTCATTTAGAGTAGAAAATATGGTTTTATATTTATCCACATGATAGGATTCTCTAGAATCAATAAGCCACTCATTATAAGAAGAAGTAGAAGTTGCATTGAAGGAGAAACCAAAATCAGAAAGTGCATGTCCATAAGAAGAAGAAGAAGAAGAAGAAGAATCAATATTGATGTTGTGCTTCTTCATCATTGCTTCTAAAGTTGTCATCTTCTTAAAACATTTGAACTCATCATGACCATCTTTCCAAAAAAAGTTGCAATGTCTATAAGTCTTCTTATTTTTAGATTTTTCTCCTTTGTCACCATTAGGAGCTGAAGCTATTTGAGAGGGTTTGGGACCCTTATTTTTCATATCAATTGTTGTGGGGAGGATGTTTCTTCTTGGGATTATTTGATTTATATTTCTATTTAACTACTAAGGCTTTGTTGGAGGTGCCTACAATGATAATCAATCCAAATTGCATAATCTTATCTTGCTCTCGAACTAGAGCAGCACAAAAGGAATCAAGAGAGGGTTTTTTATAAGTAGTCCCTGGAGATTCTCTAGTGGCATAAAAGGTAGATAAAAAAATAGAATATGCACTACCAATATTAGCAAGAATGACATATATACATCAATCTTCTAGCATATATGTTTTTCATTTTATACATAAAATTCTAAGTGTTTTGAACTTAGATAAGTAATCTTCAATGGAAGGAAAATAATTTGGAATTAAGGTTAATAATTGATTCTCCAACTAGCAGGATCGAATAATATTTTGTTTACCAAAGATAGTTTCAATATTTTCCCAAGAATCATCATTTTCATTAATTCCTTGAAGCTAAAACCTTAAATCATGAGAGATGGACATTTTGATCAGACCACATGCTTCGACATTCTTGTATTCCCATTTTACTTTGTTTTCATCATTAGTGGGTTCTATTTCTTTCCCCATGGTTATCGTGTACAATCCTTTACTTATTAATACATTCTCTATATGGGATTTACATGAGAAGTAGTTGGTACTGGTAAGCAAAATATCACTGGGAAATCTCATACTAAAATATGAAGAAAAATATGAAACCGATGGTCTGGATGAAAAGATATCAAAAGAATAGGTTGTTTAAAAAATAACGACACTTAAAACGGACTTCAAATGTGAAAGTTATTCCCTTTTGAAAAAAGGCATAAATAGTAACCAAAGAGTTGTGTGGAAAGTGGAAGTTGGTCCACATGGTGATTATCCTCCTAAATGTGCCTATAATGCATGAAATTTTTCGAAAAAAAAAAGTAACAAAAGAGAGACTTGAACTCAAGACCTCTTACTAAGTAAAGTAACTTTTAAACAAGTGAGCTAGTGCAAAACATATGATATTATTTAGAAGGAGAATTTTTGTTGTTGAATACAACCTTGGAGAGCGTGCTAAAAAAATTAATTTTCACACTAAAAAGAAATTCGCTTCTAGATGACAACGAGGATCAGATATCGGTTATCTTACCCATAAAATGAAAATTCTCCCTCTATTTTTTATTTACCAAGATCGCACAGAGCACATGCCAAAGAGAATACATAGGAAGGAATACCCTTTTCAATCTGTTTCTAATTTTCCCAAATCACATAGAGTGCAGGGAAAAGAGAATAAGAAGACCGAAAAGGGTAGCAATTTGGAAATAAAAAAAATACAAAATAGAAATATTAACTCTACAAAAATTTAAAAGGGAGTATTCAAGATTTATACCTCTAAATCTAATTGAAATGTTTGTATCGTGGGAAAAAAAAAAATTAAGTGAAATGAAAACATTCCTAACTAAAATTAGCACTATGGATGCAATGGAACTATCCTCTCAACCCCAAAATGTATGGAAATGCCAGAAACCAACGATGAGACAACACAACTTCACGATCTCGATATACAATGAGAGAAGTTCTTCAAATGCGCTATGATACCATGTTCAAAATCACAGGTATTCCAACAAAGGATGAACACCTTCAATAACCACTCATACAACCAAATCAAAGATAAACAAACTGATATTTTGACACGGTAAAACCGCTATGGTGAAACATTCATGACCCCAACCAACATGGCCACTTGGCACAGTTTATTAATGAAAATGAAAATATTACAGAGAGATTTACAAGATATTTTCTCACAATCAATCATCGGAAAATTACCCTCCATGCTCTTTAAATAGATACCATGTACCAATCGGGTGTTAAGCCACAGACCAATGTAGCCATTAAAATCAAGGAGAATATGAACTGTCAGATCTCTCTATGTCTAGAGCATATCGTGACCATCATATAACTCTACGTTTGAAACATATCATGACTATCGGATCACTCTATGTTGGGAACATATCATGACCGTTGTATCACTTTATGTTGGTAACATACCATGACCATCCAATTTCCTAACTACAAATGCATACTAATGCATACTAAAGAAACAGAATAAGAAACACACTTTTACCTAATCAAACAGTATACCAATTTGATCTTAAATAACTCCTAAGTGTCTAAATATCCTAACATACCCTTTGGTTTCAACCAAGATTTGATCCATCTAATCAAATCCCTCTCTAAGGGCCACAATCCCAGAAATGTTTCGTTGAGGGCATGATCTTGCATACATTGCATGTTTTCTCCCACCCTCTTTGAACTTACCACATACATGGGCATCGTAGGGATTCACAGAAGGAATTCCCTAGGGTTGGTTTCCATTGATTTTCCCTTGCTAGATTTTGCACCAGCAATGTGGACCTGTGATGGTAGACTTGTATCGAAGGAAAGTTATGACCTACTAGATTCCACTCATCTTTTTCATAATCCTTTTGCTACAACATTTCCATAGGAGTGGGTTATGGCCCCTTCACAGCCAGATGGCTTCATGGTGATGGCATGGCCTACGCACACTTAGTGCGTGCAACTCCTGCGTACTAAGACACATGAGGTTTTTGCAAACCCTAGTTCATGATTCTCATCAAAACCCTAGAAAATATAATTTCTCATCAACAGATTCTAAGGTTTCCATGGTTAATCATAAATCTAGAAAAAATTTCTTGTTAAAAAATGTTCTTTTAATTGCCCACTATTAATGTTAAATTGAAAATATAGAGAAAATATATATTAATATTAAATTGAAAGTATAGATAAAATAAATAGTTCTAGAGACTCAGATTCGTTCATAGAGAAAATACAAAGTTTAAATTCTACTTAAACATGCACAAATTAAAGAAATGTTTATATTTTTATTTTACAATTTGTAAGCGAGACAATGATTATAACTAGAATCTCTGGTTGATAATGAATCCCTTAACTTATTGTCTTCTTGAATCACTTTAATTCCTTCATTTTACTTGTTTTGTATTCACAATATCTACAATGTAAGAGAGACATGGCTAAAATTTATAGGCTATATATTTTAGTTTAACTTACATCCATCTTAAATTTGGATCTATCAAGCATTGAGAGGGATCAAATTTCTAAAGCTGCAATTTATTATTATTTTTTTAATTGAGATGACTTTAATTTTTTTTTAATGTAATGTTATCTAACATAATTCTAACGTGACAAAATCTCCCCCATACTTGGTTGTAGAGAACCTCGCTACTCTTAGTGTAATTATTGTCATGAGTTTAACTTGTCAATTTTTTTGTTGTCATGATATTTATAGTTGGTAAGAATGACAAGGACAATACCTTTATCTTATTTAATTTCATTTTTATTTTTATGATATTTAAATTTTTCAAGAGAGACATGGTTAATAAATAGAGGTTCTAGTTGATATTGAATCCCTTCAATTAGTTCATTAGTGAAGCCTTTCAATTATTTCCCTTAACATGTTTTGTTTTCATGATATTTATAGTTTGCAAGAGAGACATGTTTAATGCTAAGAGGATTTAGTTTTTAATGAATCTATACAACTATTTGATTTTTATGATCATTTGATCTAGATTATATTCATAACAAAATGAGATACAAATGAAAATATAGTAGGGAACATAGAAATACAATGAATCCTAGATTCTATTAATGAATAATAGAATATTATAGATTGATTAGAATGGTAGCAGCATATCTATGAAGAGAAATACATGTTGGTTATTCTCATTCACAAGAAGAATTTCATCACACTCTATTGCATGCTCAAAGGACCTCCTCTGCCTTGATTATATATGAGAGAGTGAGAGGAGAATAATTCCCATTGTGCATGTGGGATCAATTGTTCTAATTTTACAAAATGTCATAGGAAAGTAAAACACTAGGGCTTCTCGGGAGGTCACCCATCCCATTACTACTCTAGCCCAAGGGAACTTAACTATAGAGTTCTAATGGGATCCAGTGCATTAACGTTGTCAACATGCACATATGATGGTTTTTATTAACAAATGGAGATGGAATCACATTAAATTCCCCATCAAAAGGGTGAATATCATATTTTTTTATCAAAACCACTAGCTCAAAAATGTTTATTTAGTGGAAAAGGTAGATGGCCACCAAAATCCACTTGGATCAGTCCTCCCCCTTTAGGAAGAAATGGTCCCCGTTGCATCAAGTTACCTCGGGATATGGGGAAAATTTTGTTGAATTTGAACCTTGGTGAGATGCTTTCCTTGCTATTGTAGGTTTCCTTCTTGTACTTGGCATTAGCATGTTGAAGGATGTCATGAACCAGTTTTTGGAGGTGTTGGATCTTTTAAAAAAATATGGTTTCATAATTTTCCTTGGTTTGAGTGTTGTAGGACTCTATCTGTGAAGAAGCAGTAGGAAGAGATATATCAATGGGGGCTAATGAATGGAACCCCAAACACACCTAAAAAGGGTCATGGCCAATAGAGATATTTTGAACATATGGAATACTCTCATTCTCTGTAAAGGAGAATCTATAGATTGTACCATTGGGTAAGGGATCACTGAGAACCAAGTAAATGGAATGCTTGACTTGGTAGTCCAAAGGCACCCCCATAGGTGAAAAAAAAAAAAAAATTCTCCTCTATAATCTTTTCAACCTACTTATTTTATATAGGAAGGTATTGGGTTTAGGCTGTGGTGGTTGTAGTGACATTTTGTTCACATTTTGACTAGATCGTGAAGAGGGGAAACATTTTGGTCTAAGAGAATAATTTGCAACACTTGTTTTTCAATATCAATGAAATGGTAGTATTCATAACTACCTATGGTATCCTATAGAGTTGACCCCCCAAAGTAACAATGACATTACGGGGTTGAGACTCGTAAATAGAATGATGTTTCCACATATATGGTTGTCCTAAAAGAACATCATAGAATTCAAGTGGGGAAACATCACATTGTACCTCATATTTCAATGGATTGATGTCATAGGGAAAAAGACATTGCTATTTTATGTGGATGTCTCGTCTCCTTCTCAACCATCCAATGGTGTACAGTTGGGGGTCTGGCACTATTAGAAACTTCATTATTTTTATGACCTTATTTGATATCAGGTTCTTTTGAATTCAATTTTCAACAATGAAATGCAGTGGGGTCCCCTTCACCCACATCTATGAATGGAAGAGGTGCTCCCCCTCCTCAGTCTCTTATGTTTCTTCTGGTTGGGTTGTTTTGTTCGAGATGTTATGTTTTGCATTGATGATATGTTTCCATTTATTATGCTATGAATCAGAGTCCAAGTCGAGTTCTGATTCTTTTTCTTTGATCTTAGACACTAACTATTGTTTCGAGAGACATTCAGCAGTGTTGTACCAAGGGATTTTGTGGAACTCAAACAACCTTTTGATGTCCTTCTTCGACTTCCCACCACCATTCTTAGTTGGTGGGTTGGAATGATTTTATTGATATTAACTATCCTTTATTTTTCCTTTGATAGGGTTTCCTTTTCCATGCTTCTATTGTGGTAGTGTTGCAAACTAGAACTCCTTATTTTGTTGCTTGAATTTCTACTCGATTTTGACTGCATATAGATAAGTATCTCCTAGCGAGGATATTTCCAATAAATCCATCTCTATTTATATGTACCTATGGAGGCCAATGCGGTACTTCAGAACCAAGTGCCACTCAGATTCTCTGATACCCAACTTTGTTAATAAGATATGGAAGATGTTAGTGTAATTTTCATGCCTAAAAATCTCAACATGAGATCCCTGCCTACAAATAAGTTGCAATGCATTTATGCATACATATTATTAATATTAAATAGGCGGGACCCATGTAGAATAGTAATAAAAGGAAATGAATCCTCATGTTAAGATGTCAGATATTCGCTTATTGTTTCATTACAAGAATAATTACACAATTGGGAACAAAAGGAAAACTCTGGTTCTAATTGCAATTTATAGAAGATTGGTTTATGATTTGATTTGAAAATAAATGTTTATGTTGTTAGACATTCGTGCCTATGCTACATATATACTATGATACTAAGTGTGAATTATAAAAAAAATTATGTTTGGACAATGGGTCATCATATGGTATGGAGTTTCTTTGGAAGATTGTAGATGTTGTGGATCCTTGTGGTGGTTTTGGACCTAACATTTTTATATTAGAGGTTCGTATAGTTACTTTGCCAAAACATTTGATATATGTGTAAAGTGTTGATGGAATCTAGTGCACTTCATTATTCTATGGTTGATGACATTTAAGAATGTGATATGGGAAGCAACGTGAATTTATTGCACGTCGTTCTTACCCTATCTCGAGGACGCCACCTTCACTATGATTTGGTATTTGTTGTGGGCACTCTAGTAAATAGAAACTCCACCATTTTTTTACCTTGAAAGAGTTGTGTCTCGTGATTTCATTAGCTCTACTCTTGCAGGTATTAATTTTTTATCTCTTCATTCATTAAATTGAAACTTTTCTCGAGTTAAAATCATTTTGTTGGCTCTAGGACTTTGCATGCAAAATGTATTTGTTTTCCAAAGCTATAGCATTTTGATTTGGGGTTTTCCTTGTTTTTCCTTTTGGGCATTGGAGAAACTCAAGAAAAACTATAGATCGACTTTGTGTTTCGGTTAGGGTATGAATTATGTTGTGCCCAGAGAAAACGTTGTATTTATATTGTTGATATAAATATATGGTGTATTATTTACATTCTAGCTGTGAAAAATGTGATGTATTTGCTTTCTTGTTGGCATAAAATTGATATGAACCTGAATTATTGCTCTGTGCTCTACTCTATTGGATTATATGGATTAGTCACGTTTGGAACAAACATTGGAAGTTGAACTATTGGAAAAGGATTTTACAACAATTAAATTTGTTTTTTCTCGGATTCTATGACTAATTTCTAAAGTGCTTTTCTTTTCTATAAAATAAAACGACAATGAAGGGTTCTTATATTACCCTAGCCAAACCCAGACCTTAGAAAGTGTGTATGTGGTAAATGTTGTCACCTTGGAAATTTCCCAAGAAACATTTTGAAGGAATTATTATCAATGTTCTTATGGGTGCACTACAAATATCACACTTACTATGTTTCGGTTCAGGCATTGTTTCCCATTGAATTCAAACTTGTAAACAAATTGAAGTCTTTTTTATTATAATCATAACATTGATTCAAAAAATAGAAAAACGTGGGGGCTCATTGTGTTATTCATCCACTAGGAATTTGGTGGACATATGAAGTTTATATGAGTTATTGATTATTAAACCGACATTGGGGTTTTTGAGCCACTTTGGTTTCAATGCCAATGATATGAGGTTATAGCGAAATTTTTGATACACCGTTGAAGGGTCTTTATGATTCCTTCTATTCTTTCATGTCAATTTAATATATTTTAGTTATGATTATTGTAAAGCCAAAATTTTGGGTTATTTGTCTCCTACAGATCGCTTTACCATTTTAAAAGAACACCCATGGTTTTGGGAAGAAAGAAAATTTGACAGTACTGGAATATTCTTCGAATTTGATATTAAATTTTTTGAATGTTGTAGTTAATGGATGTTATATGTGTTATCGCGCAATTTGTACTCGATAGAAGAGATGGTTAAAGGAGAGAAAATTGGCATAACTAGAGACTATTTTATCATTGTCACCTCAATAGGATGTCTCTTTCTATTTAGGGTGGTAGGCCCAAGGGAGACGTCCCCTATGACCTGGGTGTTTGAGAAGGAAAAGTCAAAGTGGCTAGATAAAGATCCTCTCTCACAAGTCATCACCCATCAGAAATTCTAGTTTTATAACTAATGAAAAGATAATATGTCAATGTGTACCTGCCCGGAACAAAGCAACAAGAAACTATATATATTTGCAAGTACACTTGTTGGTTAGCATTTCATAAAACCATAGACTTTCTCAATAAAAGAAATTGGCTGATAATAATGAAGTAAACAGAAAATTATAACAGTAATATTTATAAGGAAATACATCACATTAAATGCCTTGCAATAGCTTCAAAAATGATTAATAATCATTAACCATTGGAATCATAATACTAGCATTTGTTAGAAGCAAACAAGACAATGTATAAATCCGCCTTTTCAAGTGATTTTAGAATCTTTTAATGCTGCAATTAATGGTTGTAGATTACTTTAGTAACAACAAAAATATTTTCAGTAGGTTATGCTATTCTAGGGTTAGAAATGGTTAGGAGGAAGCTCAAAGAATAGGTTTTGATAGTTGCTTTGATCAATTACTCAAAGGAGGACTTAGACTAGTGCCTTCGGAAAAATGGAGTCAATGATATGAAAACAAATGTTGAAGACCAATGATGATAATGGGAGTCAAAGACAAGAGAGATTGATAGTTTGGAGTGTTGGTAACCCAAGGCTCCAATTATCAAACCATAGGGGAAACTAGCTACTAATGTGTACGTAACCCTAGGCCTTTGTAGATTTCCTCCCTCTTTAACTCAATGGTGAAGCAAAATCGGCTAAGATGAAGCAAGTAAGACTAAGGTGTTGCAATGGAAAGGCCTTAGCACATGCTTCAAAGAAAGTGGCCTCTTGACAAGATCTAGTAGGTGAAATCTTTTAAATCTATGACAATAACCTGTGCTAGTCTTCCTAGGGTTTAATCAAGAAATTTAATAATCTTGAATGTAAATGAAAGATAAATAAAACTATAACCATTCAATTAACAAGAATTGCAGAAATATCACTTACATACATCAAGAATTCATCAAGAAGAACCCTAGTTGAACACATCCACCAATAAACTTGCCAAAATAATCCAAATTTAGCCTTTCTCAACAAGTGTGCCTAAACTTTCAGCCAAGAAACCCTAAGGAGGGAACAAATTTCAGTGCTCACAAGTGTGAGTGAAAGATGATGAAAAATAAGAGTGATTTTCCCCTTATTTATACAGTTACAATGACTAGAATTAAGTCAAAAAGGCTGACATAACCAGTTACACATAATATCCAGTTTTTCCATTAAATGTCATACTAAAACCCTAAATAAAGTTGTAAAGATGACGTGATGCCATTTTAGGTTGAATTTAGTCCCTTTTAGGGAAAAATTGGCCTCCTGGAGCAAAATGTTAGGCCTCCTTGGGCCTCGGGATCTTGCCACATGTGCCACTTGGCACACAACTGCTTCCAAAGTATCCAAAACTTTGGTCGACATCATGGGTGACCTGGGTGATGTCATGGGCCTTACAAGGCCTACATCATGGTGAAAAAGGAAAGACCCCCTTGGGTCCAGGCCTTCCAGGCTATCCCTGATGGAACTTCCTCTTGTCTCTCTGGTGCAAACTCCTGATCTGTCTCTGCCCCTGGCTAGGGTCTCAACATCCATCTGGTGGGATTTTATCCCTATGGATTTATGAACTAATCATATCCCCATATGCACCTGTCCATTGGGTGTGGCCTTGCAACATCAAAAAGTATTCCCTCCATAGGATCATAAGTCACAGGGATCATAGCAATGTCAATCACATCTAATCATCAAGTTATTTAAACATGTGCATGAAACCCCCTTTACCCAGACAAGTGCTCAAAGACATTATGTTATTCTACAAGCCAAGTTTGGAGGGGATGATAGGATGTCCTATTGGGCTAGTGCTCATTATATGTGGGATGTTCCCAGGTGAAGTCAAATCCAGGCCATGTAAGTGGAAGAGGTGGTAAGGGATGTCTGGGCAATGGGTGCAGTGATAACAGGGAAATGTATGGCTTACCTATGGGTGCCTCTGAAGAGGGTGAGTTGCACCTTGTCATGGATGAAAATGTTTCCAAGCCCATTCATGCCTTTTATATTTTATTATTATTGCTTTTTATTTCAAGAGTCTAGTTAGCAGACACTTCCCTGGCGTGGTGACCAGTGGTGACAATGTTACCCACAAGAAAGTCATGGAAATTAGAAGGATGGTTCGTGATGAGACCCCCTTTCTCTTGAATATTCCACCAAGAGCCACTACCGTGGTGTAGTGACCATCTGAATGGTAGTTTCATACTGCTACATGCCCATAGACCTAATCGGTTGGCTTGTGATGAGACCCCTTATCCTCCAACTAGGTCTTGATTTATTATTTTATGGGTCCCTTTGTTTCTTACTGAGAATCATTTTATTGCTTTCTCGGGTATCCCTAGGCGAAGCATCTCAATGTTTCATTATTTTGTCTTTTATATTTTTCCAACTACTTTTACCCTCTGGGACTTTAGCCACTTCTTCCCACAAGGTAAGGTACAACCCTTTGATATTTTGTCCAACCCAATGCCTGGACCAGTGTATGGGATGGATGACCAGGAAAAATATGAAAAGTGGTAAGTATGGTGGGAACGGAAGATGACCTTTCATGAATCCACCCAGTGGAAACTCAAACCCTATGGGAACCATATTACTAGGGCATCCATCCATTCCCCCCAGGCATGGTGAAGTGGAAAGGAAAAAGGTCCAAGCACACATTAGAAGCAAAAAAGAATTAAATGCACATATTCAAATTTTTTGAGAATCATAGTGACACATACCATGATATCCAGACTCATTACCTCATGGATAAAGACCCATTTCTGCTGCAGGACCAAGCCGATGTGATGGATGTTGTTGCTGCTGAAAAGGTGGAGGCACTGAAGAATAATTAGATAGGCCCTCCAGGGCCATGCTCAAGTTGATCTGGCTCTCGGTACTCCATGTATAGGACCTATGGGCCTCGATACATAATCTCCTTAGTTATCCCTAGGTTAGGCGATAACATCTGGCTCCAACTCAGGGACATGTTCTCACCGTAGAGTGCATCAGAACCTCAACATCTCTAGAATAAGCTGTGACCTGCTTGATCTCAACATAAGACTATTAATAATCATTTGGGGTGGTGATATCACCCCTGGCTCATATCTATATATATATAGTACAGAAAAAGAAAAGAAAGCATGTGTACAAATGGAAATACAATTATACAAACTACTCTAGCATGAAATGCAAATGGTATATACAATGAATACAAATGCCTAACTACTTACCTCTACTTATCTGTCAGTTGAATGATAGGTGTGGTAAAATAGCCAGTGAAACCATCCTAGCAATGTTTCCCCATACCTACCTATGTGCTTCATCATAAACAAAGCAGTGATAAGTTAAGCACAAAAATAACATGAGTTAGAAAAAGTATTGTATCATTGGAAATCGTAAGGTCTAGCTCATGGAGGTTGGTGGGAGGGAAAAAGTGGTGCCAAGTCGTACTGTCAGGAAAGTGCTCGATCCATCTCAGAAAGGGATCATGAAAATTCAAAGGTTCAAAGGACTGATTGAAAGAGTCTGAATGATGGCTACCTAGGACATCTTCACAATCTAAGGCCTGGGAAGGGATCATCAAGAAATGAAAGGATGATTGACAATTCCTCAAGGGGGAAATGGAAGACTGTGATAATAAGATTCTGCTTAAGGTACCCAACCTTACCCTAAAAAACAAAAGGAGGCATTGTCCTACAAAATACTTGGGATAAGGAACATGTTTCCAAACCATACCCTCAGTGACATATCGAGGTAATGCAATCAAAGGGAGGTGGAAAATCTTATCACAAGTGTCCTTCTTCATGCAAGAAACTTCCTTACTCTCATCAGGATCTGAGAAAAATGATGGTTGATAATTTTCTTCATAGAATAAATCCAAATGCTCAGAGGGGTACTCATCAAAATCCTCAAGGTATGAATGAAAATCATTAGGAGAATATAGGACTAGGTCATCCTTGGGTGTTTGAAAAGTATCTGTAATTATATCATTTCCTAGTTTCAAACTGTCAAAATTAGTAACCTCATATGATAGTTGCAAAGGAAACCTTTGGAAATGAACTTAAGTGTCATAAATGGGGTCCTTATTAGAACCAATCACATCCCAATTACACCTTCCAACACATATGAAATCATCATTATCATCAACTATGTCACTATATGTATCATAACATGAAGGATTCAAAGCATTCAAGGGCTCATAAATCTCCTCTTCACTTCCCAAATCATAAAGTAAAGAATCATCAAGATTTTGGAGAGGAGGGTAAATTATTGTGTTTATTTCTTCTTGTGCAAGAGCTTCGAGGAATTGGGTGTCTTGAACATGCATCATTGTTTCATCCTCATTATTTTCCGCTACATCTTCAATTGTACAACAAGGAAGATCTATCTTTCCTGAGGATTCCATTTCTTCAACCTTCTTTGAATCATAAAACAAGGCATTATCAAGATCCTAAAAAGGAAAGTGACTAACCTCATTCTCTTGCTCTTATGTAGGGGGGAAAAGATCATGGATGGATTCATCAGAGGGAGGAGAACATATAGATACTTCATCATCTTGTTCAAGTTCCAACTCCTCAACTATGTCTTCATTATGAGTAGTCATTTTCTCTTCCCCATGGGATATGAAAACCTCATCAAGATATTTCCCCTTAGTCTCTTGTTGGTTGATGATTCCTGGGAAACCTTTGGGGTCATCAACTTTGATTCCCAAAGAGAATATGTGTTTCCCCTTGGACAAAGAGATATTTTCCTCGATTTTCATGGCCATTTACTAGGCATCATTGAATTTTTTTTCCGCTATTTATTTAGGAGGAACCCTAAATGAACTAAGAGTGCATTGGTATAAAGATACACGAGGTAATTGTCTCTGGGATAATGGCTTCTAGGAATATGATATATCAATCTCTCAAACCTATTCTGGAAACCCTGACAGTCTCATTCTCAGTTTGTTTCACATATTCAAGTCTTTTCAGTAACGTTTAGATATCTTCTAATTTCATACCCCATTTTTTTATAAAGGTTTCTTCTAACTGGTCCATATATGTGATGCTAGCAACATGGAGATCATCATAGCATTTCCTAGCATTTCCATGAAGCGTGGAAGAGAAAATTTTCATTGCCAAATCTTTAGCATCATCACTAATAGGGTGGAGTTGAAAGAAATCACAAAACTCATTGATGTGATCATCGACTATAACCCCATCACCACTAGTGAATATAGGAAGCCATTTTCGTACTTCGGGGGAATTTTTCAAGGGTATCCCGATATTTTACTCATGTCTAAGGGTTTGAAATTTCTCGGGTCCGATTGAGAAACCATGATTGGCTTTATCATTAGTGGAGTCACCGGATAATCCTTCTAAGGATCATCAAATAGAAAAGAGGGAATATCCCTTAGTGGAGTCACCAGGTAAGCTTTGTGAAGTAAAGGATTTGGACAAATGCTTACTGAAAAAGTGTCGTTTGAGGAATTTTGACTCAGCGTTCCCCGGGAACGGTGCAAAAATGTTATTGTGCAATTTTTACTTGATAGAAGAAAAGGTTAAAGGAGATAAAATTGGCATAACTGGAGACTATCCTATCACTATCACCTCAATAAGATGTCTCTTTCTATTTAGGGTGGTAAGCCCAGGGGAGACGTCCCCGGTGATTTGGAGGTTTGAGAAAGTAAATTCAAAGTGGCTAGATAAAGATCCCCTCTCACAAGTCACCACCGATCAGAAATTCTGGTTTTATAACCAATGGAAATATAATATGTCAAAGTGTACCTGCCAGGAACAAAACAACAAGAAACTATATATATTTGCAAGTACACTTGTTGGTTAACATTTCATAAAACCATAGACTTTGTCAATAAAAGCAATTGGTTGATAATAATGAAGTAAATAGAAAATTATATAAATACAATATTTATAAGCCAATACTTTACATTAAATGCCTTGCAATAGCTTCAAAAATGACTAAGAATCAGTAACCATTGAAATCATAATACTATAATTTGTTATAAGAAAACAAGACAATGTATAAATCAACCTTTTCAACTGCTTTTAGAAGATTTTAATGCTGCAATTAATGGTTGTAGCTTACTTTAGTAACAACAGAAATATTGTCAGTAGGTTAGGCTATTCTAGGGTTATAAATGGTTAGGAGGAAGCTCAAAGAATAGGTTTTGATAGTTGTTTTGATCAATTACTCAAAGGAGGACTTAGACTAGTTCCTTAGGGAAAATGGAGTCAATGATATGGCAGAAAATGTTGAAGAAAAATGATGATAATGGGATTCAAAGACAAGAGAGATTGATAGTTTGGAGTGTTGGTAACCCAAGGCTCCATTTATCAAACCCTAGGGGAAACTAGCTACTAATGTGTAGGTAACCCTAGGCCTTAATATATTTCCTCCCTCTTTAAATCAATGATGAAGAAAAATTGGCTAAGATGAAGAAAGTAAGACTAAGGTGTTACAATGACAAGACCTTAGCACATGCTTCAAAGGAAGTGACCTCTTGACAAGATCTAGTAGGTGAAAGTGTTTGAAGCTAGGACAATAACATGTGCTAGTATTCATAGGGTTTAATCAAGAAATTTCATAATGTTGAATGTAAAAGAAATATAAATAAAACTATAACCATTCAATTAAGAACAATTGCAGAAATATCACTTACATGCATCAAGAATTCATCAAGAAGAACCCTAGTTGAACACATCCACCAAGAAACTTGCCAAAATAATCCAAATTTAGCCTTCATCAACAAGTGCGCCTAAAATTTCAGCCAAGAAACCCTAAAGAGGGTGCAAATTTCAGTCCTCACAAGTGTGAGTGAAAGATGATGAAAAATAAGAGTGATTTCCCCCTTATTTATACAGTTACAATGACCATAATTAGGTCCAAAAGGATGACATGGCCAGTTACACATAATATCTAGTTTTTACATTAAATGTCATAACAAACCCTAAATCAAGTTCTAAAGATGATTTCATGACCTTTTAGGGTGACGTTGGGCCCTTTTGGGGAAACATTGACCTCTTGGAAGAAAACGTTAGGCCTCCTTCGGCCTTAGGATCCTGCCACACGTGCCACTTGGCACATAACTACTTCCAAAGTATCCAAAACATTGGGTGACTTGGGTGACGTCATGGGCCTTCCAAATACTACATCATGGTGAAAAGGGAAAGACCCCCTGGGTCCAAGCCTACCAAGATTTCCCTAGAGGAATGTCCTCTTTTCTCTCTTGTGCAAACTCCTGATCTGACTCTTCCCTTAGCTGGGGTCTCAGCATCCATCTGGTGGTATTTTATCCCTATGGAGGTCCAGACTAATCATCTCCCCATATGTACCTATCTATCAAGTGTGGCCCTGCAACATCAACAAGTATGACTTCCATGGGATCATAAGTCATAGGGATCATAGCAATGCCAATCACATCTAATCATCCAGTTATTTAAACATGTGCATGAAACCCCCTTTACCCGGACAAGTGCTCAAATACATTACGCTATTCTACAAGCCAAGTTTGGAGGGGATGCTAGGATGTCCTATTGGGATAGTGCTCATTGGATGTGGGATGTTCCCAGGTGAAGTCAAATCCAGGCCATGTAAGTGGATGAGGTTTTATGGGATGCCTTGGAAATGGGTGCAGTGATAACATGGAAATGTGTGAATTGCATGTGGGTGCCTCTAAAGAGGGTGAGTTGCACCTTGTCATGGATGCAAATGTTTCCAAGCCCATTCATGTCTTTTATATTTTATTCTTATTTCTTTTCATTTCAAGAGTCTAGTTAGGGAACATTTCCCTGGCATGGCAACTAGTGGTGACAATGTTACCCACAAGAATTTCACAGAAATGAGAAGAATGGCTCGTGATGAGACCCACTATCCTCTAACTAGGTCTTGATTTATTATTTTATGGGTCCCTTTGTTTCTTGCTGAGAAGCCTTTTATTGCTTTCCCAGGGATCCTTGGGCGAAGCATATCAAGGTTTCATTATTTTCGATTTTATCTTTTGCCAGCTACTTTTACCCTCTGGGCCTTTATCCCCTTCTTCCCACAAGTGAAGGTACAACCCTTTGATATTTTTTCCAGCCCAATGTCCGGACCAGTGTATGGGATGGATGAGAGGGAAAAATATGAAAAGTGGTAAGTATGGTGGGAACGAATGATGAAATTTCATGAATCCCCCTAGTGGAAACTCAAACCCTATGGGAAACAACTTACTAGGGCATCATGGCATTCCCCCTAGGTGTGGTCAAGTGGAAAGGCATAAGTTCCAAGCACACATTAGAAGAAAAAAAGAATTAAATGCACATATTCAAATGTTTTGAGAATCAAAGTGACACATACCATGATACCCAAACTCATTACCTCATGGAGAAAGACCCATTTCTGCTGCAATACCAACTCAATGTGATGGATGTTGTTGTTGCTGACAAAGTGGAGGAGCTGAAGAAGAATTGGATGGGCCCTCCATGGTCATGCTCAAGTCAATTTGGCTCTCGGTACTCCATGTCTAATACTTGTGGACCTCGAGACATAATCTCCTTAGTTATCCCTAGGCTAGGGGATAACAATATGATGAAGTTTTATAAAATAAATGGTTGTGGCTCGAATGATTTTTGGTTAATGGGATTCTTGTTGTTTGAATTGACTTGGAGAATAAGAGAAAAATAGTTCCAACAATGAATATTATTATGAAATATAGAATTAATGAATGATATTTTATTTAATGGAACAGTAACCATCTTACTCTCATCCATTATATCACTTTTTCACTCATTACATGCCCATCATTCTCCCAATAACATTTAATTTGCTTCCCTGTTCTGTTATTATAAATTCGTTCAAAGGATTTGGATGATGATTTGGGTGAAAGTTTCAATATGAAGGCATTGTTTTATAAAGGAAGGGCTCTCCATTTTTCTTGAACAATATTCATTTGTTCTTTCTTGTCATGATATCATTTTTCTTTCATTACAAAGGCCCCCATATTCCCAATAACCCTATAATTCCCTATTCGTTTTCAATTTATTATTAAATTCAGTATTTGGTGGATTATATCAATGGTTGGATTGCATATGCTTTTGTTGTGAATAATAGAGCCAACATCTAGATTTTATTTAGGTAGAGTATTAGTTAATGGATTGTTAAAAGTTTTCATATTCTTATTGAAATATTGCTTCAGGATGAGATTTTTTACTAGGGGCGACAATTGCAGAGGTACAAATAGAGGTAGAGGAAAAAATTGGAAAAGAGGCCATAGAAGGCCATGATTATCGATACATTTTGACGTTGATATGCAAGAACTAAATCAACTTTTTCAAGTTGGGTTATTCAACCTAGTTGGCCAAGGGACTCTCCAAACCTAACCTCAGAGGCCTCCTTTCTAGCCACATCAAAACTTCTCCGGTATCTATGTTCCCCCTCATGTTTCTATGAAACCAGAACCACCTGCCAATGATGGTTGGAAAGAGATCATCCATCAGACTGTTGCACATCATAATGGTTGGCCTACAATATCATGTCCATTACCTCCTCCTCCACTGCCATTCAATCCAAATACAAAAGTTGATCACATTGTGTCACTTGTCCAGTCCTCACATGCAATAAAAAGGCTCAAAACCACCATGCCCGACCCAGATATTTATAAAGGAAAAAAAGTGGCTAATTCCCCTAACTCTTATGAAAATCCCTCTGAATCACTATCCTCCCATATTCACATCAAATATAATTTCTCCCATGTCATCAGCAAGATCCATCCTCAAGATTCCAATTAGCCATGTCATCAGCAAGATCCATCCTCAAGATTCCAATTAGCCTAAGGCTAGAACAAAAAGATCAAAAGAGGGCAGTAGTGGAAAGAGGCAAACTGCCTCTCATAGAAAATATGTATTTTGATGTTTTTATTGGCATGGTAACAAGCTGTTTGTTTTGGACAACAAGCATATATTTAGATATAATGTTTTTGACATTGTGGATATTATCCTATTTTTGGTCAACAATCATATTTTATTTTTGTTAAATATAAAAATGTTTGATTATTTCTGTGAATGGAAATTAGAAGGAAAATGTTGGAGAATATCTTAGGTTATTATAATTCACATTATGTTGATTATTGAAGTCAATAAAAAGGGAGTAACAAGGAGGAGTCATATTTTGTTAAAATTTAACAAAGATATTAGGGGTCCCACCTATTTAGTTATTATTTAATAGACCCATATTTATTATTACCTATTTTTCTCAAACTAGTGGTTAAGCTAAATAAAGATTAACAAAAGAAAGGTAGTTGAACTACCATAACTTGTTTTGAAGAAGAATAAAAGCTCAATCAAAAGAAGATACAAAGGAGGAGAGAACAAAAGGAAATTTTTTGATATAAGGTCTACTCTATACTTGTGAGATATTTCTTTTTCTTCATTCATTCTGAGTTTACTAGAAAACTAAACCATCTTGATGGCAATAGAGTCTTATTAAAGGAAACATGATTCAAAACTGAATCATATCTTTCAACAACTTGTTTCTAAAGGTTATGATCTTCTTTGGCAGTCTGTGTGTTCTTGTTTGTTTATGGATTAGATTTCATAACTGATAAAGGATATTTTGCAGAATCAAGTGACAACAATTTTACGACAAGTTGATCCAAATCTTTAGCTTCAGATTATTTTTGTATGGTGTCCATTGGAGGCTTATAAATTTGCCTTTGGTCCCACCCTCACAGAGGTTTGTAAATAGAATTTCTCTTTGTATCTCAGAATGAAATTAATACAAAAAAAATCAGTGTTCTTATTTCAATGTCACATGCGTATCTTATGATATTGTTTAGATTTTAATTTTATTCTTATCTTTTTTCCAGTACACACTTATTTATATCTCCACTTCTTTTCTTTTCTTTTCACAGTTACATATGACATATACAATCATCCTTAGTTCATAGTACATATTACATGTGGATTAAGATATTGTTTTGAATTAGAGGCTATAAACCCTGGGTAACATTCCAAACTATCCTGCCTTAGCCTAGAAAGATTTGAAAATTCTTGAGTAAGGTTCTTCATACCTTTTCCTCAACATGTACTCCAACACCAACTAGTCTCTTTCCTGATGCAAAGTCATCCATCTCATATATTGATCAACATAACTTCCAAAAGGGTAGAAATCTTCCTTGAGAGAATCCACAAAGGTTTCCCAGGTGGTTTCTCTCCTAAATGACATAGATTCATTTGTGGTGTACTTCTCCTAGTAACCTTCCCACCGAGTTCTGACATGGGGAAGGGATTTAAGGAGAGAGAAGGTGATTTTTTTTCCATTGGGAATTTTTTTGGACAAAGTAATAACCTTCTAGCAGATTCAACCATTTTTCTAGAGCATATACATCTATATGGCCTTTAAATAAAAAGATATCAAAATTTTATTATACATTGAAAGGTGTGGTACCTCTAAAATGGTTTCTTTTCGAATATTCCTCAGCTGCCATCAACAGTCGTTGCATGATCTGAGTGAATTTGTCCATCATCTTGTTACTCTGTCTTGTAAGGGTGTCCTTGAGAAATGTCTTGAAAGGATCTCTTTCTCTATCATCTCTATTTTCTTCTGCCATGGGATCTCACTTGAGCTAGAAAGAGACATTTTCCCCAAGAGAAACTAGCTTGAGACCCAACTCTCTATACCCTGACCTCATTGAGGACATGCACTGAGAAACAAGGATCAATCTGATCTGATACCTCTGTTCCATATTATATTGAGAAAGAAATATGATAAAAGAGAAAATATAGAAAATAAAACAGAAATAGAGTGAAACCCAACTTCTATTAATGAATAACATAATATTGTAGAACACAAACTCGCTATAATGGTGGTAGCTTATCTTTGAAGAGAAAGAGATTGCATATATGTGCATTCACAATAAGAATTACATCACAGTCCATTGCATTCTCAAAGTCCCTCATTCACCTTGATTATATATGGGAGAGCTAGAGGATAATAATTCCCGTGATGCATGTGAGATAATTGGTCTAATTTTACAAAATGTCATAGGCGTGTAAAACACTAGGAACTCCTAAGAGGTCACCCATCCCATTACTACTTTATCCCATGTGTGCTTAAATGTAGAGTTATAATCGGACATGATGCATTCATTTTTTAGGCATGTACATATGATGTCTTTAATTAACAAATGAATATGGAGTTACCTTTCATTCCCCATCAAAAGGGTGAATATCATGGTTTATCAAAATCACATGCTTGAAAACGTTGATTCAATGGAAAAGGTGGATGGCCACCAAGATCCACCTAGATCATCTTCATAGTTTGGAAGAGACAAATGATAACAGCTAGAAGCTTTATCTATTATTAATTCCTTCATTTACTACCATAGGCAAGCCCTTGATTCATTCCCCCACTTGCCTTTTTTTTCATAATGTGTACAATTTGTAGGAGAGAGAGCACTAATACCCATTGGATTGATCTGTAAATTTCATTAAATATTTCAATGGGAATCTCACCAAAACATATATAAACTTAAAAATACTATAGGGATCTTATGCTCATCCACATGTCTATATTTTTTTATTTTTAATGCTTTAATAGAAATAAGAACACACAATTTTGATTCTTTAACTTCATGACATATAAAAGAGATAAAAATAGAAAGTACACACAATGGAACACAAATATTTACCTTGGAAACCCAATATGGGAAAACCAATAAGAAATGGAATAATATGACTTTCATCCTTTTTATAATGGACATTATAATACTAAATGCAAAGAAGTACAAACTTTTTGTGAAGTTATGAGATAATGTGGTATGATATAGTGCTCTACATACATGGCCTCTCTCTCTCTCTGATCTATTAGTATCTCGTCCACACTCTTCATGCTATGTAACAAGTCACAGTTAAAGAAAACGTGAACCCATTTATATCCTTTGGTTAGGTTAGATTTAGGGTTTATGATCCCTCCTGAAATCTCCATGATTATTCTAGAAATGTCTGGTAGATTTCCACAAGATAATAACTAATCATGGGTGAATTATGATGAGATGATATGGCCACTTTTGTGGGGAATGATTTGGAAGATTACCTTAATAGGGTTATTACTTCCATATAGAGACTCTATTTAGTGAAAACAAATAATCGTCGAAAAGGAATTCGCATATAGAATGTATAAAACTATACCAAAAAACTTTGCACCTAGTGTTATGGACCCCAAAATACCACTTATTTAACCCTTGAACAAACGATTTAACATTTTGTCCGGGTAGTGCAATTTTTAGGATCTTAACCAAGAAGACATTTCTAGGTCTCATATATTGTTTTCCAAATACTAGAGATTCAATAAATGAATACGATAGACTTGTAGTTGGTTCTTCCCTCCACATTTTGGCAGGTATTTTGCTCTCCAAAATTTTGTTTTTGAAGGATAATGAGGAAACAATCATTAAAATCATTTTCATGGGAGTGTACCATTTGGCCTTTGCTAGTAGTTGATCCTTCAATTCCACTTTCCAATTGTTTTGTTGACCCCTAATATTCATTCTGATCTTTGTTTTCAAAAATATGTCATGTGAAATTGTGTTAGTGCATTTGGTGCCAAATCTCATATTGAAGGTAAGACATATCCCTCTTCATCCTCATCAACTTAAATGATTCATAGATTTTCAATTTATCTACATTCACTACTAAGTAAATGCGCATATATGGTGAAATATTGAGTATATAGGAATTGTTACCTATCTTCTCCAATATTTTGAAAGGTACATATATTATGGATTTGATTTTCTTCCCTAGTCCTTGAAACCTTTCCTTATTAAGGTATAACAAAACTTTGTCTCCTACTTGGGAGGAATTTACAACCATGTGATGAACATACCTAGCTTGTATTTTCCTAATATTTCTTCAATTTCTCTTGAACTTGTAAGTGTATATTCCTCATCCTATTTATGATTTTTAGTCCTTTAATGCATCACTTGAGGTTTTTACCCTTACTTTACACTGTGAATATATAATCTCCAATGGTGATGTTGGAAAATATTCAAAGCGAATTTCAAAAGGTAATCTACTTGTAGAAGTGTGGGAAACACTATTATAGGAATATTGTATGTAAACCAATTTTTCATCCCAATTCCTTGGTTGATTTTGATTGCATCCTCTTTAAATATGAATCAAATCCTTATTGATTTCTTATGTCCACCCATTAAACCGATCTCTTCAATTCAATATCCTACTTCTCCCATAATCAAGTAAAATATATAGCATGATAAATATAGTATATCTTTTAGAAATAATGATCTATATAATTCCAAAGTGCATCCATACCCTATTAAAGAAAAATCTTGTGGCTTATTTTCCTTTGATGGTCTTCTTACAAGCCATTGAAACAAACATCTTACTAAGATTTTCTACTACCACATATAGGTAATTAAACCCTCTTCTTGTCCCAAAAAAAACCGATAAAATTCCATGTACATGCTTTCACATGTCCTTTTAGGGATGGGATGTGTTTTTTATCTTCCCTACTTCTTATTAATAAGATTACTGGTATAATAAAATACAACCTATAACAAATCTAGCCACTTCTTCTTTCATCTTCAGACAATAAATACACCTTTATAAGTTATTCATGGTATGTCCAACACCAAATGACCAAAACACTTGGAGGACTTTCGAGGTATGAGTCTCCCTTATCAATTGTACTCTTTCTTCCTTGGTACATAAAACTTCCCCATATTATAGAGTAATCCATCTTAAATATGGTAACTGATGTCTGCTTGTTGTTTTTTACCTTGCAATTGATGATAGAATCCCTTCAAGTCCTCATGTTTTGCATAATATTCTTTGTATGCTTCATGGATGAAAGGATCCATGTGCATGATGGACTCAAGAGCTATGATTTTTGGTGCTACAGATCTAGATAGAAAATAACCAATTTCTTAGTAAATCTAGGTTTACTATAGTTAATTACAAGATGAAGTTTAAATCTAATCCATTAAAATGTTTTGTTTCTTGGAGTTCATGAGAGTGTTTTTTAAATATTTAAATATTTAAATATTATACCTAAGTATAGTATTCTAGGTGACTATTTTGGATTGAAAAAATCATAAATATTAATATATATGTGAAAATATAATAAAACATATAAATTACTATTGAAAATTGTAAGTTTAGATGAATATAATCAATTTAACAAGAGTTATTTAAAATATAGATGAAATTCTAAATTCTATAAGTGAATGGATTTTTTTAGTGGCAACAAAATAACCAAGTGATATAAATTTTCCCTTTAAAAATACCCTATAATTTACTCTCAACTTGTAAGTATTGGCGAGTTTGGTTATCAATATGGATGATGGTATCCTCACCCAATAAATATTTCTTCCACTTTTTCACTTCTTGAACCAAGGTGTGGAGTTCCTTGTCATATATTGAGTAGTTCAATATTGATCTATGGAATAGATATTAATTATCACAAATCTGTGTCCCCCCTTGTATTAATATATCTCCCATAGCATGCCAATTAGCCTCGGTTTCTACTTCAAAATACTTTTCAAGATAGGTAGTATTATGATTGGGGCTTAACTAATCTTTTTCTTCAATTATTCAAAGTATTTATGTTAATTGTTACCCCCACTAGAACCTCTTACCATTGGTTTGTATAGCTTTAAATGGTGTTTTCAGAATTGAAATTCTATGAACTTTCTTAAATATTGGGAAGCCCTCAAAAATATCCTAACTTTTGTGACATTACTAAGAGTGGAAAATTTAAGTCTGACCTCTTTTTTTAGAATGTATCTTTAACTTCCCTCCACCAATCACATGCCCTAATTACACCAAGGATTGTTCAACAAAATCACACTTATTTATGTTTTCTAGAAACTAGTGTTTCCTTATTGATTCTAACACTCATTTCATATGTAACACATACTTGGTCCAAGTAGAACTAATCAACATGCCATCTAAATATATTATAACAAAGGAATCTAGGGGAAACAACATATAATTTATTAAACAAATAAAATCAACCGGTGGATTAATCAAACCAAAACACGTTACTAACTACTCATATAGACCTTGGTTCCTTGTGAAAGTTTTTTTCCAAGTGTTTTCGTCCTCGATATAGAGTTGATGATATACATATTTCAAATATGTCTTTCAAGTACCTTGCAAAATACAACTAACCTAACAATCTATTGATTTGGGAAAAGGTCCCCATTCTTGAGAGTTATCTTCTTCCAAGTTTAGTATTCTATGAATACTTGACATATTTCTTCTTTTAGGAACATATTAAGATACCTTATATGGAAGATATAAAATATTTTGAAGAAAAACATATACTTCAAATGCCAATGAGGGTGGAGGTCCTTGATACTTCAATATTTACAAAATATAATAAATACTAACGAGTAATGTAAGTGTTTAGCATTCATTGATAAGGTAAAAATCATATTGGGCATTGACTGATCAATCTGAAAGTTTCAATTCAATTATAGAACCATGGGTAGGGTCAAATATATTTAGAATATACAATAATATTCATCTCAAAGATGTATAGTGATAAACAAATATAGTAATGTTTCACAAATATAAGTAATAATACTATAATGAATATTAATGGTTAAAAATAAAGTTTTTGAGTTAAGTAATTACTTATTTACAAGTACCATACTATGAGAGACACTACTTATAATTTTAAAGAAAGGAATAAGCATGGTTAGGGATGTTTTGGATATTTCTTTAAAATATTAATAAAGCATAAGTTAAGATGGCAATTTTAATAAAATGTCCATCAGTTAAGATAGGCAATTTTAATAAAATGTCCATCTTAATTTTTGGTTAAACCAGGAGGTCCATGGATGAATAAGGTCATGGTAAAATCATGAAGTTTGGTTAAATCAGAAGATCCAAAAGAAACTAAGAAAGTCCCATATAAGGACGGTGAGAAATGCATGTTTTTAATGATTTTTGTGTGTTTTGTCTAGTTTTTGTTGTTGTTGTTGTTGTTGTTATATATATATATGTATTAATTTTCTTATATATGTGTGTTTTTTTAAGTATGTCTAAATATATAGAGAGAGTTTATTTCCTTTTATATATATAAAATGTGTGTTTTTTTTAATTCATTTATATATATGTTTTCTCTAGGTGTTCATTTATATTTTCATCAACATAGAATAGTATGTCATCTACATTACAATAGTAGCTACATAATTGGCTAGTGTCTGAGCTATGTCTTACTAGTAAGTGTTGTTGTGCTCTCGTGACATCTCATGGAAAGGATAGGAGGCTTGACCCCCCATCTTACAAATCTACTCTTGAATGATCGACGGTTGGAGGCTCGGGTTCTATCAATGGTCAGTCAAAGCCCTTGAAAAACTCTTGTCTCGGTCCCCATACAGAAACCAAAAAAAATGGCATCAACGTAAACATGGAGGATCTAAGTAACCTGTTAAAGAACCCAATAAATGGAAACTGGGACAATGCATCTCGAAGGATGATGAAATTCCAAGATATGAAATTCACTCGGCGCACATTGGAAAATATGTGCAATTCATGAAGGATCATGCTATCATCGGAATTGTTTTAGGGATTTGACCCACAAATAAATATTTGGTGGCTTGGATCAAATCCCAATAGAAACCCAAGGGACATATGGAACTCAAATTGGGATCTAAAGTATTTTTTATAGTAATATCCTACAATCATGAAGATCGAGATCAGATATTTGAAAACGGGTCATATTTCTATCGTTCTGCAGGGTTGCATCTTAAGTATTGGACTAAAGAATTTAACCTTGATAAATAAGATTTATCTTATGCCCAAGTCTGGGTATGCTTATATTCTCTTCCCCATTAATATTGGGATGAAGAAATCCTGGCAAGGACTGGAAATACCTTAGGGACTTTTGATAAAACAACGGAAGCCACTAAGCTAGGAAGATATACTACATATGCTAGAATCTGCATATATATGAATGTATCAATAACTATTCCTGATTCAATCTGTCTTAGATATCAAGACACTAAATGGGTCTAGACACTGGACATTGAATTTATACCTTTGCATTGCCTACAATTCCATGAACATGGGCATATTATCATAGATTTCCCCTTGAATAATCCCCCCAAACCAACAAAATCATAAAACACCTCGGAAGAGGGCCTTGTCAAGGTTGCTTCCAAACTAAGCACATGCATACACCTCATGTGCACTAAGGAAAAACCCCTACCTCTACAAATAGTTTTGAAATTTTGGGTGAGTACACATAATATTCGCTCAAGGATCATTTTGAAGAAAAACGTTGGGAGAATTCTTTGCCCTAGGAATCTCCAATATCCTTACCTGATTCAAAGGAACACAAAATGAAAAACATAAGCAATGATCCCTCCCCTCCTCTAGATCCAGTATATGAGGCCATGGAAGTTCACATTGAAGACAAATTTGAATCTAAAATAGAAGATATGGATCTGGAAGGAATGGATTTGCAACAAATCATGCAATCCTGCTAAAGGCATGATATACACTCAATCCTATATAAGCAAAGAAACAACTTTCACAAATCTATTACAAAGAGAGAAAAAATCCCCTGGAAATGGACAACCCACGAGATCCATCCTCACACTAGGTGTACACACTAGTAATACAAATCCATCAAGAAAAATCTCAAAGGATGACAAACTCAGGGATAGAAAATCAAATTTCTAGCTTCTCCAAGAGATTGGCGATATCTTGGTCAACTTAGGATATAACACATTGATAAAGGACTCTTATCATCCATCCATCACTCGGCCTTTTCCATGAAGATTATTTTATGGAACATTCAGGGTCTCAATGGTAAGAGAAAGAAACAACTTTTACGAAACAAGATAGTTTTTGAATCTCCATATTTTTTAATGATATGGGAAATTAAATTCCAAGGTGACAATGCATATACAATATTCAAAAAAATTTGGAGAAATGGATAATCCATGGGACTAGGTGAAACTAGAGAAACTAGGGGACTTGATCTACTCTGGAACCTAGATACCATCCTCTTAGATAACTTTGTTTCCACAAGTCACAATATTTTAGCCAATTTCAGATGCATTGGGTTGGTTCAAATAAGGGTGATAACCAATGTCTATGGACCACAGTTATCAGGAGAAAAAATCACCTTCCTACAAATCCTGGAACATTTGGCCAATATTTTTGGCAACAATCACTGGATTCTTGGTGGATACTTTAACCTTATAACCTCCTTGGGAGCGAAAAGAGGGGAAATCCATAGACTTGATTAGGATAGGTGGGATTCAACTCATTCATTCAAAATCAGCAACTAATTGATATTGAAACTGTTAATGGCTTACATACTGGGAATACAAGTCGTAGAGGTTCTCAGCTGGTGGCCTCTCCATTGGATCTCTTTCCAACTTCTTAATCACTTATGTTAGTTGGGCAAGGCCTAATCTCTAACATCCTTCCTGCTGTAGGATCTGACCACTAAACCATCTACCTCTCTCTAAATCTAATGGGATCTACTATAGAAAATCCCTTTAGATTCAATAAATTTGGTCTTTCACGTACAAAATTTCAATCAAATCTCAAGAAATGGTGGAAAGAGGCATAGGTTCTTAATGGAACCTTTATGTACAGATTTCCAAATCACCTTGAAAACTTGAAGCAACACCTACGAATTTGGAACAAAACAGTTTTCAAAAATATTTTTTAGGATCAAAAGGAGCTGCAAGAGTGAATGGAGGATATCCAACAACAAATCATATCCTTGGGAACCTTGGAATATATAAGAAAGTAGGAACATGAAGTTTGATAAAAATTGGATGAAAGATATCGACAAGGGGAAATCCTATGTAGACTAAATCTTCCATTCCATGGATCAAAGAGGGAGAACA
>ML807031.1:142010-157381 GCA_009831015.1 Picea engelmannii | reverse complement strand
TTAGGTCAATAACAAGGGATGAGTTGGTAAACTCAAAAAGAAAAATTCAAGAAATGGAGAATAAGTTGGATGAAAATAAGAATGAACTTAAAGAAGAAATACAAAAATCCCTGAAGGAATTGCAAAATTGCATGTCTTTCATGATCTTGCATGCTCTAGATTAGACACTCTCTAAAGAAAATATCAAAGGGAAAGGAACTCAGGAAAATAAAGGTAGTATTCCAGTTGAACAACCTACTAATAATAAGCCATTTTCTAGTGGAGTTAGTTACGATGGGGATCCTAAATTTAATTTTCCCAATATTGAATTAAAGAAGTTTGATGGAACAAAGGTATTTACCTAGGTGAACCAAATAGAGCAATATTTTGAACTACATAATATTATGACTGATAAGAAAAGGATTCACATAGAAATCTTGAACTTTGAGATAAAACCATTTAAATGGTATCTGTTGTCCCTAAAGTATGCACTAGACTACAATAGTACAAAGCTATGGCACCTCAGTTATTGCATTGGTTGGTTTTTAATTGTAGATCAAGTAGGTTAGATTAGCTGAGTATCTAGTATGAAAAATCAAGCACAAATTCAAATAAATAAGCAACACTTCATAGTTTCAGAGGCATTCACTTTGAGAGCTAAACACTTTATGAACAATAGAATATAGAGGAATAGAAACAATAATGAACACATAAGCTTAAATATGTTAGAGTCATATATTCACGAGGAAGACATTCAGATTCAAAATGATATTTTGGATCATAATTAAATACTTGAAATACAAATCACAAAGAACAAGCGATTAACAACAAAATCTTCACTGCAATTAGATCTGAACTTGTATGACAATCAATACATTGCAAAAATGATCTTTGTACTAAAATAAGCTTAAATAAAGCATGTTTACAACAAGAACATGGTCCAATCATCAAAATGTTTGAATCTATGAGCATGAAATGTTGTAGACAATGAAGCACCTTCAATACAATTCCCAAACTTCACCCTTCCAAGCACTTGAAACCCGAGCTTCCTTCCAAAGGAAGATCCCCCCTTCCTTCTCTCATTTCAAATATATAGAGATTACAATAAGCCAAGCGCTGCAAGATTTTAGGAATGAAAATATAAAAATAAATGAAGTCTATGATATGACACAGGAAATTAGGGATTTTCCAAAGTTGTTTCATCAAATTTGGATTTGATCCACTTTCTAATTTCCACATATATCCTTGAAAACTTAAATATTGATTTAGAGCTTCCTTCAAAACTGGAACTGTTTGCTCAAAATATGGAAATTATGTTTGATGATGATATTCCACCTAAAAATGTTAGATCTGATAGTTGAAAGTGTTGACCTTTCAGCTGAGTTGTTTCTCGAAACCTAGGATTAATATTTGATGTTGGAAATAAGGATCTAATTTATGGAAATGAAGATCTGCTGCCAATATGCTAGGATACATGTTTCCTCTACTCCTAGGTGCCCTGCCTCCAAATGTTCTACCACCTATGACCATATGTTGTGCATATTTACTGAATATATGGGGTTTTGGTTGGGGATTAATATTTTTCCATTTGTCTCTTAGGTGAAACAATCTAGAGGAATATTGGCAGAGACCTTCAAAGAGATGTCCTACTATCTTTGAAACTTCCTTGCATTCATCAAATTTTTATCATAAAATAGTTCAAGGATTCTATTTATTCTTGCTTTCTCTTTTCAAAAGTTTTCATTAAATAAAAAACTTACCATACCTTCTAGTTAGAATGATTTAAGAGATGAATAGAAACTTTGGAGTAATCTCTTCAACTCTATCATTTATATCCATTCAATAACATATAGTTGCTAGTATTGTACAGTTCTAGAAGTCATGTTCGGTGCTTCAAAGAGAGATTCATTGTTTTAGGGAAATATATTTGCAAGAATATTGAGCACTTTTTGTAACATGTTAATGATGCAGAATGGCCAAAAGTTATCAAGAACTAGTCACTGTAAGATATGCTTGGAAGTGTACATCAACTCGAGGAAGACCACAATCTTCTCATTATGGTAGTAATCAACAACATTAATAAGTTGTTGGAAGTATCTCCTTGCTTCATATTCTTTCAATATTCCATGGTTAACTATTTTGTCAAAATATTTTTTCCCCAAATACAAACTCAAGTGCAATATAAATTTTTGTCTTACTGACCATGACCTCATACAATTCGACTACATTTGGATGATTAATCAAATTCATGGTAGATATTTCTCACTTTATCTATTTTATCATCTTGTTATTCAACACCTTTTCTTTGTCCAACACCTTGATGGCTACACTCTCACCTATCTCTAAACTCCTACCAAACTTGACCTTGGAAAAATTTCCCTCTCCAAAAGTATGCCCCACCTCATATTTGCACTCTTGGGTTTTCACACTCTATACACTCATAAATCTGATTTCCCACTTGAGATCTAACCAACATGCCTTGAATAGACTGATGAGAAATACATTCGTGAACGTCTACCCCCTAGCTATCTGAGGAGTATTTATATAACTAGGAAGGGTTTTGACTTTCATCCACTAGATCGCTTCCACAACTAATCCAGGTGGATATTGGTGGCTACCCACCTATTCCAACAAGCTCCTCTTGACGGTTTTAGTTTAGCATGTTCTTTTGTACTTATTTGTAATTGCAGGTTCTACACTTCTGGGGATGTCTGAATCCCTACACATTTTCCAAGTGGAGATTGGTGGTTGCCCACCTAATTCAACTGGCTTATTTTGGAAGTTTTCATTTCATTACATATTTTTGTACTTCCAGGGCCGTTTTGGAGCCTGGATTGCCACAATCAAACTATAGATGGACTCAAAATTTGACGACATAATGTGTATTTCTCGAAAAGACCTTTCCAATGAGATATCACGCACCTAAAACAGAGGTCGTATACAAAATTTACGACCCCGAGAAGTTGAGCTACCAGCTTACCCATTGGGGCCAACATAAATTTTGGTGTTTCATATCCTAGGGTTAGATTTTTGGATGTCTATGGTTTTGGAATTCACGAGTAATGTTAAAAATTCCTCTAGAGCCTCATTGTAATCATTCTTCTCAGACAGATGCACGTAGCAGCCACATCTCTTCTCAAATATAACTATCACCATTCGAGCAAGTTGTTTCAGTTCTGCATTTTTATAGTTTCAACCTATTTTATTTATTCAATAGAAGTTATTGTTCACTAGATATCTGTTGTTTTTCTCTATATCTCTGTTTTATTGTATTCATTCAATTATTCATTTCGTTCTGCTTGTAAATCTGTATAAGTGGTATCAGAGCAGTCTACTCTTCATTTATTTTTCTTCGTGCATGTCCCCGACAAGATCTAGGTACAAGAAGTTGGGACTCGAATCGGTCGATCCTTTGCCCAATCGACCACGCCGTGCTCGAAAAAAACCCATGGGGGAAAAAAAGAAATATGATGGAGTAGGATATCCTTTTAAAATGTTTCTCGAGGAATCCCTTACGTGATAAAGGAGTGAAATGATGGACAACTTTGCATAGATCCTTCGGCAGCTGCCCACAGGAGACACATGTTCATCAAGTGGCCATGAAACCCCCTTCAAGGTACAAGTAAATTTTTATATTCCATTATTTGAAGGATGGATAGATGCATATGTTGTATATAAATGGTTGAATCTTCTCGAAGGGTATTTTTCTGTCCACAAATTTTTTGATAGGGAAAATATTATTTTTGCACTCCTCAAGGTCGTCCCCCATGTTAAGGACTGGTGGGATACTTATTCTGAGAAAAGGGCCATAGAGGAATCTACAATATTTGCAGTCGCCCCCACCTGGGATTCCTTTCGGGATTCCATTAAATAACAATACTATCCCATTGGAAGCTACGAGGACTAGTACACAAGATGGACCACCCTGTGTCGGGAAAGGGATAAGAAAATACCAAATTTCACAAATATTTTCCATACCCTATGCACCAAGTTGGGTATCAAAGTCTCTGAATGAGATTTGGTTCTCAAATACCGCGATTGTCTGCATGGATACATTCAAACAGAAATGGAGTTTCTAGATATCACATCATTGGGTATGGCTTATAGATATGCTGTCAAGATCGAGCATAAATTTAAGTAGAAGAGGCGAGAGTTTGGATCTACAAACTCCTCATAGACAAAGTAGGGAAAAGGCGTACCCAACCCACAAAAAAGGGATAGAGAAAATATGGACACTCTCAGGACAATCAGTCCAAGCCACAACAAAAGAAGGGTAATGAGAAGTCGAAGAAGGACACGGGAAAATGGTGTGAATACCATAAAATCCCTTAGCACAACACTGAAGAATGTCGATCCAAGCAGTCACTGGTAGCCGAGATGAAATCTTCCGAGTCAGAGGAATATTTTGACTCTGAATCAAATCTAGAGGGAGGGAAGCAAATTATCTATGTCAAACCCAGTGCCATGGTCGCTACCACCAAAGTCCAGCCAAGCGAACCAGAAGAACTAGAGGAAGGGGAATGCCTCTTTCACTCACAGATCTAGGTAAAGGGGGCTCCAATTCATTTCATTTTCGATAGCAGCAGTCAAAAGAACCTGATCTCAACAGAGGTCGTCAAGCGACTAGACCTACTGAAGACACCGAACCCGTAGCCCTACACCATCGGATGGCTTTGCCAAGGAAGAGAACTTCACGTCAACCAATAGTGTCGCTTGCCCTATGACATCAAGCCCTTCAAAGACAAGGTATTGTGTGATATTACTCCCCTTGAAGTTTGCGATGTTATTTTAGGACAATGATATTTGTGGAAGAGACATGATGTGTATGAGTATAGACCCCACAGTGTTATTATTACTTTGGGTAGACAATTGTAAAGGGTACCAGAGGTAGCACCGCCTACCGCTATTTCTTTAATCTCTACTAAGAAATGCAGTAAGATCATTTCATAGACCGAAAAGTTTGTCTTATTTGTGATCTGTGCTCACAATAAGGAGAAGATCATTGCCACATCCATGGCCTCTACACAGAGCCTCTCTTTGTAGTAGAAGCAAATGGGCAGGATCGTGGAAGAGTACAAAGACATCTTCTCCTCACCCATCGGGGTACCGACACATTGCCAAGTCAAGCATCCAATTGATCTAACCCCTGGTGCACCTCTTCCTAATGCACCAGTCTATTGTCGCTCACTGATTGAAAATGATGAAATCAAGTGTTAGATCCAAAAGCTCCTTCAAAAGGGGCACATCAGATCCAACTCCTCCCCTTGCGAAAGCCCGATTGTACTAGTGTAGAAGAAATACGAGATCTGGAGGCTCTACATTGATTACATAGAATTAAAAAATATCACAGTCAGGAACTGGTACCCAATTCCCCAAATTGATGACCTTCTTGACCAACTCAAGGGGGAAAATTTCTTCATTAAGATTGACCTAAAGTCTAGCTAGCACCAGGTTCCCATCGAACCAAATGATGTATGGAATATAACTTTCAAATCTAAAGAAGGTCTCTTTGAATGGTTGGTCATGCCCTTTGTCTTAACAAATGCACCTACCACTTTAATGAGGTTGATGGATGATGTATGGAGACCCTTCACCAACTCTTTTGTGGTGGTATATTTGGATGACATCCTCATCTTTAATATAACTTCGGAGGAGCACATGCAACATATTCAATAGGTTTTAAGCACTCTGTGGCAACACAAACTATATTTCCACTTTGAAAAATGATCCTTTGGCATGAACAAGGTCCAATACTTGGGCTACATTGTTGATGAGCATAGGGTACATGTGGATCCAACTAATATCCAATTCATCCGTGACTGGACAACCCCAACCACACTGACCGAGCTTCAGATATTATTGGGACTTGCCAACTTCTACCGACGGTTCGTGTTAGGATTATCCCATATTGCATGGGTCCTCATCCAAGTGACCAAGGGTGGTGGTAGGGAAAATTTCACGTGGGGTAAGGCACAACAACCAGCATTTGATGATCTGAAGCATCGCTTGTGCTTAGATCTAGTACTCTCATTTCCCAATCTCCAACAACCATTTTAGATTGAGACTGATGCATCTGACTATGTTGTAGACACAATTCTCAATCGACACGGTCATCTGGTAGCATAACATAGTGAGACACTCTCAGATATTGTCTGGAAATACCCCACCTATGACAAGGAAATGTATTCCATTGTACAAGCCTATTGTCAATGGAAACATTAAATTCTTGGAAAGGAGACAATCATCCACACTGATCACAAGCCTCTGCAGTTCCTACAAACACAGGGGAAGTTGCATAATGAAAACCATCAGAAGTGGTCCACCTACATGCAACAGTTCCATATCAACATCAAGTATAAGACAGGGAGAAAAAATCGTGTCGTTGACTGCCTCAGTCGACCTCCCATGGAGACACTCACCATTGTCCTCCATTCCTATGAGAATGAGGCATATGAGTGGCCTCAACTTTATCAACAATATCTGGACTTCGACACCACCTATCATCTCTTGGGTACAGGCACGAATGTCACTGATTTTCACATTCAAGACAGAATGTTATGCCATCTGGGCCATCTCTGTGTTCCTGAAAGAAAGTGTGCAAAGAGGATTTTGGAGGCTCACTACAGTAAGATGGCAGGACATTTTTGCGTAGAGAAAATTGTGGTCATTCTACTGAAACATTTTTATTTGTCAAAAATTTGACAAGACGTCAGCAAGTATAACATATATTGAACTTTTTGTGCCATTTCCAAGCCAACCATCAAGAAGAAAGGCTGATACACCCCTATTCCTACTATTGAGAGGCCTCGGGAATCCATCTCAGTGGATTACATATCTGGCCTTCTGTCCACCAAGCAAGGAAATGATTGCGTATTTGTGGTGGTTGATCAGTTTTCAAAGATGACCATTCTCATAGCCTACAAGAAGAGAATCACAATGGCATATACTTCCAAGCTCTTCTTCGAACAGGTGTGGGTCCATTTTGGGATACCACAAACCATCACCTCAGATCGGGACAGTCGGTTCCTCAACACATTTTGGTCGAGTCTCTAGTCACTGTTGGACAACAAGCTCACTAAATACACTGCTTTCCACCTTGAAACTGATGGTCAGATAGAGGTCATCAATCAGATGATTATGCACATTCTTCAAATTTACAATTATAAGCATCCACATACATGGGATGAAAGTCTTCCCTATGTTCAATAAAGCTACAATATGGCTCTCCAAAGCTCCACTGACCATAGCCCATTTCAGGTGGGGCTAGGATTCCAACCCTTGGGTCCCATTGATGTTGCACTACCTCTTACAACCACATAGAAAAAATATTCCCATGTTCATTCTAAGGTCGACAAAGCTAATAGATTCATTGAACAGATTCAACACATCCGCCAACAGGTCCATGAGATTTTGCAGAAAGATAATGCTAAGTACAAGAAATGCCATGATCAACACCAAGTACCGCACCAGTTTTAGGTGGGAGACAAGGTCTGGTTACATTTGCAGAAAGAGAACCTTACAAGGCCCCATTGGAAGCTCTGCCCACTTTTCTATGGGCCTTACATTGCCATCAAGGCTGTGGGTAGAAATTCTTTTGAGCTCAACTCTCCACCCTTCCTTGGCTTGCACCCAATGTTCAATGTGGGCCTCCTTTAGCCATATTTTCCACCATTATTGGACACCTCAGAGATCACATAACAGTTGAAACCTATAGATCTCAACCCTGACTGTAGGAATCCACTGATCAGATAGTGGACACATAGGTCAAAGGCACTCACCAGCAGAGGATACAACTTTATCAGGTGGTCAAGGCAGAGCAACTCCTACACCAAGGAAAGTGGCTCACCCCAGGCCAATCTCAGCAGAAGTTTCCTCGCATGACAGGGGAACTTAACATGACAATGAATACAATTTCTTCCTAAGGGGGGAGGACTGATCCAGGTAGATATTGGTGGTCACCGACCTATTCCAACTGGATCCTCTTGACAATTTTAGTTCAACATGTTCTTCTGTACTTTTTTGTAATCATGGTTTCTACACTTCTGGGGATGTTTGAAGCTCTACACATCTTCCAGGTGGATATTGGTGGCCTCCCACCTAATCCAACTGGATTATTTTGGAAGTTTTCATGTCAGTATATCTTTTTGTACTTTTAGGGACGTTTTGGGGCCCTAAACATTGTTTTTTGGATTCCCATAGTCAAACTGTAGATGAAGTCAAATTTTGATGGCATAATGTGTAGTTCTCAAAAATACCTTTCCAATGGGATATCATGCACCTAAAACCGAGGTCGTATGCAAAAGTTACGACCTCGAGAAGTTGAGGTACCAACTTACCCATCGGGGCCCACATAACGTTTGGTGTTTCATCTCCTAGGGTTAGGTCTTTGGATGTATAGGGTTTTTGAATTCATGAGTAATGTTAAAAATTCCTCTGGAACCTCATTTTAATCATTTTGCGCAAACAGATGCGCATAGAAGTCATATCTCTTCTCAGAAATAACTACCACCATTCGAGCAATTTGTTTCAGTTTTTCATTTTTACAGTTTCAACCTATTTTATTTATTTAATAGAAGTTATTTTTCAATGGATATATGTTGTTGTTATCTGTATCTCTGTGTTATTGTATTGAGTTTGTTATTCATTTTGTTTCACTCATAAATCCGGATCAAAAACTAAAATTAATGCCTCAATCCTGTTCGTCTTCAAAGTCCGTGAATCATAGACCTTTATATTTGGCAATGAGAGACATGAAGTCCATGTTTTCAATTGATCTCACACAATGCTTGGGACCTTGACACCTGAGCATGGGTACCTTGGAATCCCTTTGATAATGCATTTGAACACTTGTGCATGAGAATATCATATCCAAGCTCGAGCTTGTCTTAACACCATTGGGATCTTGTTGTAAGTGTTTTGTTTGACACTTGGTTTTTAACTTGGCATGAGAATGAACACTCAACACACACGTGGTATTTTCATTGATTTATGGTGGCACACTTCTATTAATATTCAAGCACTGGTTGGAAACTTGGATACTCTTTGAAGCTCGACAATACTTAGAACTTGGGCTCAGGCTTGGATAGGTAGGTGATGACTATGGTGTAAGCTTGTTTATGACATAAAGATTGAGCTTGTTGACTGGTATTGTTTGGGTACTTCACACTTGGACTCTCGACATGAATTTTGGGCACATTTTGTTTTTTGTGTTTTTGGGATATATCCCACATTTCCAAGGAAAAATATGTTATGGTTCTTTATATATGTAGATGGTTCTACAACCTTTCGACGTGTAGTGCACAATTATGACCCATGGACTCTAGCTTGGCGGGCTTTGGAATTTGGTGTTTGAGTGCTTGGAATCAACCCTTGATGTTGGCCTCGTGACTTAGAGATTGGGCCCATTGACTGCAAAGCCCAATATGTTTTAAAAAAATCCCGTAAAAACTTGAGAGACTCAAAAAACAAAAAATTTAGTAAAAGAAATTAATTATTTTTACCAAAATTCCTTCCTAAAATTATATAAAAAAAATTGTAGACGCCAATACAAAACAAAAATGATTGAATTTGTTTCCCAAATTATTTCATTGAGAATGCTCTTTTGGAAAGGATAATTTTCTGCAATGAATATTTTTCCATATTGTGCTATCGAAACCACTATTTTTTGTGGCAAAAATAAAAAACTTTCATAGTAGCTTTAGGTGCTAATAATATCAATGGGTAGTTAAAAGGAAATCCCATCCTTATCATTATACTTGGGGTTTATTTACAAGATACCCAGAAGCACAATATGGGAAAGTGTGGGAACAAGACTACTTCGCTCAATTGACAAGAATCAAGCATTTAGGTGATATTGAATATTATAATTCAAAATTTCAAGTATTGGCCACAAAGGTGGATGACATAAGTGATGAAAAATTGTTGCAAGCTTATATGGGTGGATTAAAATAGGACATTAAAAATGATATTTTCTTAAGACATCCTGAAAATATTATGGAAGCTATGCAATCCACTTGTCATATTGAAGCCAAGAATACCTGCGACACAAAAGTCTAACAGTGGAGCATACACATGAAGCATAGATTATTTTGGGGCTCATAAGACAATCACACCTCAACCGAAAAAGTTGAAACCTCAAAAAATGGATGAAAGAAGAGAAAAGTGGCGATGTTTTATTTGTGAAAACAGGTACAATAAGGGGCATAAATGCAGTGAGAAGAAAGTATTATACATAGACAATGAAGAGGAAGAATATCAAGAACTCGAACCATCACAAGATTTAAAGCTAGAAGATATTACTCCAATGATATATTATCATGCAATGGCCATTGAGAGTACTCCACAAACCTTGAAGATAGAAGGATATATCAAAAAGAAAAAGGTATCGGTGTTGATTGATTCCGGTAGTACCCATAACTTCATTAATTGTAAACTAGCAAATGATCTCAATTTCTTTGTATGTCCAACAATAGAGTTCCAAGTAATGATTGCATATGGAGGTACCATAAATTGTTCTAGGAAGTTCCATAGTATTAAGCTCAATATGGGGGAGTATTTATTGGATAGTCCCATGATTTCCATCCAAATGGGTGGTTTTGATGTTGTATTAGGGGTCCAATGGTTATAATCATTGGGAATAGTGGCCCTTAATTTTCAATATATTTTCATGATATTTTCCTCAGAAGGCAAGGAAATTGAGCTAAGAGGTATCCAAGGGAAACCCTCTAAAGTGATAAGATCTAACAACATGAAAAAATTACTAAAAATGGGACACCATGGTGTAATTTCACAATTGATCTCAATATATGTTCAAACATCTATATCCTCTTCTCCAATGGATCTCCAAAATGTTATCAACTTGATCATTCCAAGTTATTTGAAGAGATGCCTAAGGGTCTTCACCTGCTCAAGATCAAGCCCATGCTATTCATCAACAAAAAGAAAGTGTACATCCATTATTCCATGTTTCTTTCTTAAAGAAGATAACCAATGACAAGATCCTAGTTCAAACTACCTTATTAGAGATGAATAGAGAAGGGAAAATCATACTACAACTAGAAACAATCCTTGAAATAAGGATTAAGAAGTTGCAAAATTGAGCAATTATTGAGTGGCTCATCAAATGGAAGAACCTACCAATGGAAGAGGCGACATGTGAAGATGATTTCTTCATGCATACACACCCGTGGTTGTCAAGTGTTGAGGACAACACTTGTTTGAGGAGGGGGCATGTTAAGCCCTAGACAAAGCCCCATAAAAAACACATGTTATGTATAAAACCCCTTATTAAGCCTCTTATTGATTTACTACATTTCTTGTGTTATATTTGTATGCAGACTATGAAATCCTTCATCACACACTTTCATTATAATTGTACCATTTGTCTCCTATATATATACCAAGGAGACCTAGTCTTAGGATCATCTTATCACATCTCATATTGTATTCTAAATTGGATATATTGTAAAGAGAAATTCCCACTCAAAGTGCACTGTAATTCATTGACTTTTTATCATTTTTAAGGTGTTGGATCATAACAACTGATGCGATAGGGTGTATCACCTTTGATTTTGAGATTATAAGTTATAAAACGTTTTTGCATCTTCTCTATCTTTCTCCACAATTATTTATAGATGCCACAACTCCAAACTTAACAACCATATAAGATAACAAGAGTGATGAGAGTCTCAAAGAGGAGTTTCTTCTTATCCCATAACCAAAGGTCCATTGATTTACAACTATTTTCAAGTCCATAATAACCTTTACACTCTCCATCTATTCTTTTATCAATTCTATAATACCAATTGAGCTTGTTATCATTGTTATGAACACTGGATGAAAATCGATTATGATATATTTGTATGATTTGTTGATAGAATTTCATAAATTATTTTACATTGGAAAAATAAAAGCTTCATAACTTTATATGAATCACAAAGGGTTTGATAAGTTGATTTCTATATGATATTTTCTTGGCATTAACTAAAGTCTTATTATAGCTTTTCTTCCAACTTCCCTTTTCCTAATTCTTTGATCTTTTGAGTATATAATATTCGAACTCATAATGTTTTCTTTGAACTATTTTTCCATTTATAATGAATAGCCTTTGTAATATTTTTAACATTATCATTTTCTTTGGCACAACATTATCATTTTCTTTAGCACAACGTTTCACATTTATAATCACTATCCTTTTCATATATGAACTCGTCACATATTATTTGGCATAACATTAGCCATTTATAATCAATTATTTGAAATGACATTGGCCATTTATAATCATTTGTCAACTTGAGGTAATTTCAAATTGGTTGAAGAATGTTCTAAACAACACCTTTCCATTTAGAGATGAATTATTAATAGCTTTACCTACATTTGGATGGAGAGTGAAGGGAAAGGGAATTAAATGGGGTTCACAACCTTTTTTATGTAAGAAAAATATTACTAAGAACTCATATTATTAAGAACTCCTTATCAAATTATCAAGTTTCCAAGTCTCTTCAAATGCTCTCCTCGATGAATGGATTCAAAATACTATTAAATTTATTTAGTCTTTTGTAATTAACTTTGCTAGTATCTTAAAATCCAAATTGTTGTATAGACTTGAAACTTTCTTCAATTCAAATTGATCCACGATTTTGATCTTTGACTGGGTATTTATCCATCACCCTATCCCTTAATCAGGTTTTTGGATTACTACTAATCTAGGAGGATCTCCAATTTCAATGAAGAAGTCTCAAACAAATTTCCACAACATTATGGAACACGTGTATTACACTTTACACACTAAGGCTAATTATCATTAAAGTTTTGGTAAGAGGTGAAATGATTAATTGTAAATGATTAATACTTTTGAGCATAATGTGTTCATGTATTTCTCATAGAATTTGTAAAAAGGTAATTAAAGTAAGTGTGAGAATCCACCTCACAAATTAGTTTCCTAGGTTCAAGGGGAAGTTAGAGTCTCATGAGTTTTTTTGAGATTCTTCCTCATTATATCCCAAGTATTTTTCTAGTCTCAAGGGGAGGTTAAAAGTCTCATAGGTTGGTTTGCGATTCTTTCTCATTTTTTCCTTTGAGTTGTTATTAGATCATAAAATTGTGGATCTTGTCTCCTTGAATTATGGAGCTAAGGAAACTATTTAAACTCCTTGTTGGGAGAGATTTAGAAGGGAGGCCCTTTGAGGCCCCTTTGAGAAAGCTTTTCATTAAGAGGAATGTAGTCATTTTGGTGTCTGAAGAAATTTAAACTTATGTGAGAGTCTTAAGTTCTTTGTGTAAGAGAAGGTTGCTCTGGGTTTCAACCTTGTAAGGAGCATGTACCACATTTTGTGAGAAGGTTTTATCCCTAGGTAAAAGAAGGACAATAAAATGATTCATATTCCAAGTGGATCTGGAGACTAGGTGAACTTTGTTAACATGTGGGTGCCAAATTATATGTGTGAGTTTTGTTTGCATTGTCCCTTTATTAAGTAGAGATTTAATTATACATATGCACATAATTTGCTCACGTTCATGTCCAATGCTTAATGATTATTTTCTCATGTTCACATGTGATTAAGTGTCAGTAAAAGATACTCGTCATAGCTGATTGTAGAGAAATTTCTCACAGAAAATATTGGATCAAGTGGTATCAAAGAAGGTCTAACCAATTTTAGAGATTGTGAATATAATCACGAGAAAAGCAAAGAAGCAAACATGGCTTCATGAGCTTGAAGAAAATATAGAGAAGAATATTATTGTGACGACAACGAACAGGGAATGAATGCAATAGAATGGGCTCTCGACAATTGTGTTGTTCGAGGCTTTGAGAATAGATAAGAGAATCCTCCTCCTACATGAAGAGTTGCTCGCCAGCCTCAGAGGACTTGATATCTTAGACAACAATATGCCGAATATCACAAACAAATAAGTCTCAAATAATTTCCATATGCAATATCAGGAACATACTAGGAGAAGAAGATTCAGTTGAAGGAGATCTAAGAGATGTGCTTTGTGAGGCAACAAACATGCATGGGGTTGATTTTCTGGTTGGTAGCATCCAAGGACATAATTTCTCTTTGTGAAATGAATCATAAAAAAATAAATAAAATAACTTGTCCTAGCTCATACCCTTTTGATCGATGGTGGGAATTTATATGAGGCATTGTAGTGCTAATTGGTTGTGTCTGTCTGGATCTTGTGCATCACATGATTTTTACCACGGGGCTTATAAACCCTGGAGGAATTTCATGGCAATCCATGGGTATGGGTTAAAATTTCAAATGCGCTTAGATCTATTATATGTTGGCATCCATCTCCTTTGACCACATGATTTAGGGTTCCTCCACCTAAAAAGTTGAAAAGAAATTCACTTGTGCAAGTGTTAACAGATGGGTAGCGTGAGAGCATGAAGAATCTCCATTGATTTAATTGTGTCTTTTTTGAAATCCAGATGGGGCACCAACATTTCGCCATCCTTGTGTTGTTGTTGCTGCATGCATTCCATGCCCTAACGCCTGCCCTGAAATTGGATGGTCCTGGAGCTATAATGTTACACCATTTCCAATGAAATTGCATAACCAAACTGGTTGTTGGGCAATGGAAGTATTGGCTTATTCAAGGTGAGCCACTGCTAAATACAACCCTTACCTGCAAAATGAGCCATCACCATTACACATGGAAACACTTATGGAGAAAATGATCCGAATTTATGTAGGAACACAATGAAATATAGAAATACAAATAAACGCAGAGATGCAGCGGAAATAAGACTTCATTTCACTAATAACAAATGACTGAAATATGCTTACAAGCAGAATGAAAATAAACTAGCTAGGGCGTTGGTAGCTTATCTCTGAGAAGAGATGTGGCTGCTACTCGCATCCGTGAGAAGATGATTACAATGAGGCTCTAGAGGCCTTTTTACAATAGATGAGAATGCCAAAAGTCATAGACATCCAAAAACCTAACCCTAGGAGATGAAGCGCCAAAAGTCATGTGGGCCCCGTTTGGGTAAGTTAGTACATCAACTTCCCGGGGTCGTAACTTTTGCATACGATCTTCGTTTTAGGCGTGTGATAGCTCGTTGGAAAGGTATCGTCGAGGAGATTCATTTTGGGGGATCAATTATGCCTTTGGATATCATTATGAACCTCGTTATAAAAAAACATTCATTTAGGCCCTCAAAATGGCCTCGGAAGTTAAAACCTGCTAAAAATAGTAAATTGTCAAAATTGCCAGAAAACTGTTTTGAGCCAGTCAGAAAATGTGGGTGTCCACCGATATCCACCTGGATCAATCCTCCCTCCTTAGGAAGCAATGGTCCCCATTGCGTTGAGTTCCTCCATGAGATGAGGAAACTTCTGCTGAACTTGGTCCCTGGTGAGCCATTTGCCTTGGTGAAGGAGTTG
>ML807031.1:126518-136810 GCA_009831015.1 Picea engelmannii | reverse complement strand
GTCATGTGGGCCCCGTTTGGGTAAGTTAGTACATCAACTTCCCGGGGTCATAACTTTTGCATACGATCTCCGTTTTAGGCGTGTGATAGCTCGTTGGAAAGGTATCATCGAGGAGATTCATTTTGGGGGCTCAATCATGCCTTTGGATATCATTGAGAACCTATATCTCAAAAAACCTTCATTTAGGCCCTCAAAATGGCCCCGGAAGTTAAAACCTGCTAAAAATAGTAAATTGCCAAAATTGCCAGAAAACTGTTTTGAGCCAGTCGAAAAAGGTGGGTGGCCACCGATATCCACCTGGATCAGAAAAGTAATCTCAAATACAAACAACGTCTTTCTCAACTGATCGAGCCTCTGGTGATGTTGACAGAATTGTAAACAGAAATAAAGAAAGAATACATAAATGTTGGGAATGAACGCAGATAATTGATTTCATATTGAATTATATAAATACTAAAAAAATACAGTTTTACCATTTCTGAATGGGAGTAACTGTAAATGAACCGTTTTACTAACTAATTAGCTAATGCAAACACTCCCTCTTAATCTGGAGGATTACATTATTAATAATGCCTAAACTTTGACGTTGAAATTGAAAAACATCTCTTCCCAAAGGTTTAGTGAAGATATCAGCTGGCTGAGCTTTAGAACCACAAAATTTGAGGAAAATGTCACCTTTTTTTACGAGTTCACGAATGAAGAGAAATCGAGTATCAATGTGTTTTCTTTTCTGATGAAACACATTATTCTTCGACAAGGAAATGGCAGAGTTTTTGTCACAAAAAATCGGAATAGGTTCTTTTGTCATATATCCAAAATCCATTAAAAGCCTTTTAAGCCAAACTGCATGACATGCTGTTGTTGTTGCAACTACATATTCCGCTTCTGCAAAAAATATAGAAACTATGGGTTGTTTCTTAGATTACCATGAAATCAAATTCTTAGTAAATAATGATCAATTCTACTATACCGAGCTCATGAGTTTGCTTCAAACCATACAAGGATTTCTTTAATTTGTACACTTGATGCTCTTGTGTTTTAACTTTAAATCCAGGTGGTTGATGGACATATGCTTCTTCATTTAACACTCCATTCAAGAAGGCAGACTTGGCATCCATTTGATAAATAGGCCACTTATTTTGTGTTGCAATGGCCAAAACAAATTGAACAATATCTAATCTTTCTACATGTGCGAAATTTTCACCATAATCAATGCCAAGTTCTTGTAAAAAACCTCTGACAACTAACCTTTCTTTGTGTTTCTCAATCTCACCTTTTTCATTCAGCTTAGTTTTATAAACCCATTTGACACTTATGACATTTTTATCTGCAGGTAGATCAACTAAATCCCATGTATTGTTTCTTTCAGTAGCTTCTATTTCATTATTCATTGCATCTACCCATTCTTTTTTCTTTGCAGCTTCATCAAAACAAGTAGGTTGAGATGAGAAAAATTCAAACTGTACTACAGTATCATCTTGGTCTTATATATCACACAAACTTCTCATTCTTTGATGATTATGGTCAAAATCTGAATCAATATGAGAGGAAGAATCATTATGAGATGAAGAACTACTTTCATTTTGAACTTGCAATCTTGGAAGACGTGTTGTGGATTCTTGATTTTCATCTAACTTTGTAGGTGCTTGATGTTCATCTAACTCAAGAGAAGGATTGTGAGAAGTATTGTTTTCCATTTCATCCCATGATTTATCGTCCATAAATTTAACATCTCTACTTACTAGAAATTTCTTAGTAACAAGATTGTATAATCTGTATGCTTTCGAATGTTCACTATAGCCAATAAAAATGTACTTCTCACTTCTATCTTCAAGCTTCTTTCTTATCTCTTCAGGAACATGAGAAAAAGCAACAAAACCAAAAATTTTGAAATGAGAAATATTTACCTTAGATCCACTCCATTTTTCTTCAGGTACTTTACCTTGAACACTGGAAGTTGGTGATCTGTTAAGTATGTAAATTGAACATGCAATTGCTTTAGCCCAACAATATTTGGACATTTTTCTTGCTGTAAGTAAACTCATGGCCATGGTCATGATGGTGTGATTCTTTCTTTCTGCCACTCCATTTTGTTGTGGAGTGTCATTTTCTTTTTAATACCATGATGTTTACAAAAATCAACAAACTTTCTTGAGTCATATTCACCTCCTCCATCAGATCTCAAAACTTTGACAAATCTGCCACTTTATTTCTCTACTTCAGCCTTGAATTCTTTGAATTGAGTGAAAGTCTTGGATTTGCGTTTGAGAAAATAAACCCAAACTTTCTTACTAAAATCATCAATAAATGTCAGAAAATAAAAACTTCCACAAATTGACTGATTTTGCATAGGTCCACATAAGTCTATGTGAACTAACTCTAAAAACTCTTTGGCTCTATAAGAGGATGATGGAAAACTATCTCGTTGGTGTTTTCTTACTACACAACTTTCACAAGAAGGAATCTGATTAATCGAAGGAGGGAATCTTGTCACCATAGACTCTCTTTGTAACAAACTCATACTTTTGACTGGTAAATGACCATAACGATAATGCCATAACTCAGTTTCAGTCACATTAGAAATATTGCATGCATACATCTTCCCACTTCTCATTTCTAAGGGAAACAATCTGTTCTTTGTCATAGGGACTTTTGCAACAAGTCTTTTAGTTGGATTAAGAATTGTGCAAGTGTTGTTGTGAAAAGTAACATTATAACCATGTGCCATTAATTGTCCTATACTCAACAAAGTGTGTTTGATATTTGGTACATAGTAAACATCAGGAATATTTTTCACTTCACCTTGATTTGTTAAAACTGGCAGAACACCTTTTCATGAAGCTTTCATCGGATGATCATCACCCAAACTAATTGTAGTAATAAGAGATGTATCAAGATTAGAAAGTAAATCATTGTGACCAGTCATATGATTGCTACATCCACTATATAGAAACCAAACATATTTGTCAAGAATTTGTTGAGATACTTGACATGAAAGAAACAATGTATCAGATGTTTCACTTTCTGTGACATTAGCTTTATTTCTATACTGCAACTTACAACATTCAGATATATGGTGACCCAACTTTTTACAATAACGAAATTGAATTTCTGATTTATTTGTCCATCTCTGACCATGATCTTGTGAATACGATCTTGACTGCTATGACTTGTCTTTTGTTTGTTCAGGTTTATCTCATGTTTGAGAACGTCCTCTACCATGTCCATGAAAACCTTTGCCTCTGCCTCTGTCCATGGACAACTTAGTCTGAAATGCATGTTCTAAATACCAAGATCCAAGGTCATCCTTGCTTCATGAGATAACAATGAACCAGTCAATTCTTCTATAGAAAAATTAGTTAGATCTTTCGAATCAAGAAGAGAAGTAACTACCATTTCAAATTTCTTAGGTAAACTTCTAAGAACTTTTTCAACAACTCTTTGGTCTGTGAGTTCTTTTTCGCCATTAATCCTAAGTCGATTCATAATACACATAACTTTAGTCATAAACTAATGAACACTTTCTGATTCACTCATTTTGAGGGTTTCAAAGTGAGTTCTAAGGGTTTGAAGTCTCACAATTTTCACTTTATAATTACCCTTATAAGCTAACTTAAGAATATCTCATGCTTCTTTAGCAGTCTTGGCACCAATAATTTTAGGAAATATAGAATCATCTAAAGAAACTAAAATATATGATTTAACTTTTCCTTCTTTTTTCTTAAGTTCTTCTAATGTTTTTCTTTGAACAACAGTCATAGCTGCAACAACATTTGCATTAGGTTCTATGAACCATGTTTCAACACAATCCCAACATTCCCAAACTTGCAAAATGGCTTTCACCTTCTCACTCCAAAAATCATAATTGTAACCAACTAGAGTTGGTGCTTGAATTGACCAAGAACTAGACATATTTCTAATTCCCAAATATCATCCACAATTTTTTTTTTAAATAATTGATATAATGAAACTTTAAATAAACTCCAAATTTTATAAATACTCTTCAGCAAAATTGAGAGTAAGGGAATTTCAAGCCTATAATTCTCAGCCAAGGCCCTCTTCCAATTTCGTAGGGCTCTTCTCCAAACTGGCGGCAGCTCTATGGCACTTCTTCAAACTGGCAGACAACTCTTCTCCAAACCGGTGGCAGCTCTGTGGCACTTCTTCAAACTGGCTAGCAGTAACAGGAAAAAACAACGTTCTATGGTATTCTTCACTGTGGAAGAGAGACGCGGACAACAACAGTAGCAAACATGCATTAAACAACTGACAACATTAAACAACTTCTGGTCAATGCAACCTTACACAGCCTTAGTACGCATGCACAATGTTCAACGTGTATTCTTCAAGATCTGGGAGTGGGCACACACAACGGACTCTCTGCTCCCAACCTCACACTTTGATACCATGTAAACAAAAATAAAGAAAGAATACATAAATCTTGGGAATGAACACATATAATTGATTTCATATTGAATTACATAAATACTAACAAAATACAGTTTTACCGTTTCTGAATGGGAGTAACTGTAAACGAACTGTTTTACTAACTAATTAGTTAATGCAATTACAACTCCTAACAAGAATGAACATTCAGATTTTTTGGATGTCTAGGTGGCTTGGTCTATGCTCTGATGGGCATTTGATTCATTTGGGAGGCTGGTGCAGATGGTTGAGCGTGTTTCTTTTCCTACAATCACACTACGAATTATATCGATTGGTGGGTTTGATTCAATTGGCACACCCTTAAGCCACTCTCAATCACTATTCGTAAAGGTCATCAAACCCATCCAATTCGCAAAGAAGGAAGATCTAGCTAGAAAAACATCCTAGCCATGGCCCAATCTTCACTTTTATTAATGCTACAGATCTCAGATACTCAATGGTGATTGTGAACTTTCTGTTGAGAATCAACAGATTTGAAGTGGCCCACATGTGGTGGAATTTTCAAAGTTCTAATGCTCAGATAAACTCCCACAATCAACATCCAATTTCTTTGTTAGGGATCCATTCGACTATGGCTATGAGTGTTGGAATAATGTAGAAATTAGTATCTACATAACTAAGTGGTTGTGAGTTGTTGTGTGCCTGTCCAGTTTAGGGTTTGTTGGTGGTTTCAGATCCACCTTTGTAGGAGTTCGGTTCAAGGTTGTTTGTGCTATATAAATGTAATGATTAGCTTCAATAATTAACGAAGGTGAGCTCTGCTCACGTATTCATTTTTTCCTCTGTTAATTAATTTGGTATCAGAGCCTGGTCAGAGGCTGAGTAAAGGAGTTTTGGTGTAGGAGCCACAACTTGGAGAGTTCTCCTGTGTGGAAGAGATACGATCGTTGCTACCGACCTGGGAAGCTCGCATCAAGAATCGCTGGATAAAGAGGATTGTTGCTGCTAGAGGAGCCGCGAACATGTGGAGGGCTTTGGTGATGACCTGAGAGTGCATTACTCAAGAGGCAAGTTTGTTGTATGAACGAGTAAATTCCCGATGGCTCATCTTCGTGCACAGTCATCTGAGTATCCCTCCTTACTGGGCGGATTACTAGCTGGTGAGGCGAATTGTAGAGTAGAGCCGCCGACCCCACCCACAGTCGCTTGGTGTGAGTGCCTTTTGAAGAGCCACGATTTGCATGTGACCTATCATGCGTGGCAATGTGTGAGAGAAACTTGTTTGGGTGATTTTGTTCTCCGTTGGTTCTTTGTTGTTTGAGCAGTTTGGAATGTCAACAAGAACATTGAGACTTCATGTTCTTGGTTCAACGAGCAGCGAGCAGTGTGTTCAGAGTGAAAGGATCTATTATTGGTGCCTCAGGAGCGCTCGATATCACTCTCATCGTTATCATCAGAAGGTCCAACCCACCATTCAGTGCCTTTAGAGCACTGATCTTCGATCACTGTTGAGTCACATGGAAAAGGAGAGCTTCCTCTACACATAAAAGATAGCCGATGTATGTCACATATTTTGGAGGTTGCTATTTTATAAATGGATTGCTAAAGAGGTCACCATTTTCAGGAAAGTGCTGTCAATTTTTTGTGATTTGCCCTTGTGGCCTCACTAATCACTGCATCTTCATCTACATCAGTTGGTTGTTATTTGACTCGAGCTGTGTTGTGGGATCAGCCGAGGAAGCTGCTGCATTGTTGTTGGCAGGAGAAGGCTTGGTGGTGGCAACAAAAGGTAATTTCTGAGTTGTTTTTTAAAGAATTTAAAATGGCAAATTCTTTAATTGATTCATACATAAATGAATCAAATAAATTAGATGGATCCAATTATGTAAATTGGAAATTTAAGATGCAAATAGTGCTGGAAGCATCCGGGGTTTGGGCTATTGTCTCGGGAGATGAGGCAAAGCCTGCTACTGCTGCCCAAGATTGGGAGAAGAGAGAAAACAAAGCCAAACTTTTCCTCAGAATGTCTGTAAAAGACAACATAATTATGCATATAAGAGATTTCAAAACATCTAAGGAGACACATGACATCTTGAAAGGTTTGTACCAAACCGCTAATACAACCTGAGTTTTGTTTTTAAAAAGCAAATTGCTCTCAATCAAAATGGAGGAAAATGAAAATGCTACTAATTTCATTTCAAGAATCAAAGATTTAAAAGATAAATTGGGTGACATAGGAGAAAAGGTCTCACCCATTGATCTAGTAACTGTCACGTTAAATGGCATGCTAGAAGACTACCAAATGTTCATAACATGTATTTCAGCCTAAGAGAATGCTCCGACATTTGAAGAACTTGTAGGTATTCTTCTACAAGAGGAGGAATGTAGAAGCCATCTCACCGGAAAGCCTCCACATTCAGATTCAACATCGATGGCAAAGGGTAAAGGAAAGCCTTGGGAATGCAACAAAGGAGGCAAACCTCAATATGCAAAAGAACATAAAGTTATGACATCTCCTCGGTCACATACAAATCAGAGAAAGAGTGATTCATGTTTTAATTGTGGAAAAGATGGACATCATGCTAAGGATTGTTGGTATAAGCATAAACATGAGAACAAATATAGAAATTCAAGGCATAATAGTAATTTTGCTGAAAGGTGTGATAATGGTAATGATGAATTCCACAAATTATTCATATCAAATGTTGCTTTGTCAGCTGAGACAGATGATGTGCATGCATGGTATGTAGATTCTGGTGCATCGATCCACATGTCTTGTAATAGAAACTAGTTTGACAGTTATTCTGAGACTAATGATGGTGCTAACATTTACCTTGGTGATGAATGGTCACATCAAATCAAAGGTTATGGGGATATCTTTGTTACATTACCAAATGGTAGTGTTAAACAAATACAAAATTTAATGCATGTACCTGGTATAAAGAAAAATTTAATTTATGTTTCCACCATAACAGATCAAGACATGAAGGTAGATTTTGTAAAATCACATTGTCTTGTGAAGGATGTAAAATACCATTATAAAGTAGTTGCTACAGGAGTAAGAGTTGGAGGGCTATACAAGCTCAATGTGACGATGAAAGGACATCAATCCTTGGCTTCAACAATGATGCCAACAGAGGTATTGTGGCATCAAAGGTATGGACATCTAAACTATAATGATTTGTTGCTTCTTCAGAAACAAGGCATGGTGGAAGGACTCCCACTATTAAAGAATGAACATAGTGCATGTGATGGGTGTGCTTTGGGAAAGAAACACAGAGAAGAGTTTCCTTCTCACATAGATAGAAGAAAGAGGGATATACTTGAACTTGTGCACACAGATGTCTGTGGTCCCATGCAGACAAGGTCTATTGGAGGAGCATATTATTTTTTTATTTTCATTGATGATTGCACTAAATACACATGGGTGTATTTCATGAGAAAGAAAAGTGATGTTTTTGAATACTTTAAGCAGATTAAAAATTTGGTTGAAAAGCAAACTGGAAGGTACATCAAAATTCTCAGATCAGATGAAGGGGGAGAGTACAGATCTGGGGCTTTCGTCAAATACTGCAAAGAAAATGGAATTCTACAACAGTTCACGGTACCGCACACTCCTCGGCAAAATGGAGTGGCAGAAAGGAAAAATAGAACCTTGGTTGAATGTGCATGAAGTATGCTTCAAGGTAAAAATATCACTAATGGTTTTTGGGCTGAAGCTATTAGAACTGTTGTTTATCTGAAAAATAGAGGTCCTACTAAAATCTTAGATCATAAAACTCCATTTGAAGATTTTTATGGTTATAATCCTGTTGTGAATCATCTGAGAATATTTGGAAGTAAATCTTTTTCTCACATTCCCAAAGAGGATAGGAGAAAGCTTGATGCAAAATCCATCAAGTGTATTTTTCTTGGTTACTATGATGAGCATAAAGCATATAAGATGTTTGATCCTAACATGCATAAAGTTGTTCCAAGAAGAGATGTATTATTTCATGAAGATACAAGTCATAAAGTAGATAGTCATAGTGAATGACACATTCCTCATGACTATATTGTAGAAGATATAGATGTAACACATGTACAAAAAGAGGATCAAGAGGAGGAATAGGAACAGGTACAGGGTCAGGATCAAGAAAAGGTTGAAAGAACTACACCTCAAAGTAGAAGAAGAGATGCTAGCACCAAGACTCCAAGGAGGACATCTTGTCAGATTCATACACCTATCAAGTACAAATATTATTCTTTGATGACTCAAGTAATGAACACTATAGAACCTACAAATTATCAACAAGCTAAAGAACATAAAGTTTGGATGGATGCAATGAAAGAAGAATATGATTCAATAATGAAGAATGAAACATGGGAATTAACAGAGTTGCCTGAAAACAAAGTTCCAATTGGATGCAAATGGTTGTTTAAATCCAAATTTAATGTTGATGATAGTATAGATAAATATAAAGCAAGATTGGTTGCAAAAGGGTGTTCACAAAAAGAGGGAATTGATTATGTAGATACTTTTGCACCTGTAGCTAAGTTAAACACCATTAGATTGATGATTGCATTAGCTACAAAACATAAATGGAACCTACATCAGTTAGATGTAAAGTCTGCTGTTCTAAATGGAGAATTAAAGGAGGAAGTATATCGTGTACAACCTGAAGGATTTGTTAAATAGGTGCAGGAACATTTGGTATGCAAATTGAAAAAGGCTCTATATGGATTAAAACAGACACCCAGGTCATGGTATGAAAAGATAGACAATTTCTTTCTACAAAAAGGATTTGTGAAGAGTAAGAATGATCCAAATCTCTATATTAAGAAAGATGAAAAATAACATTTTGTTTTGATTTCTCTCTATGTTGATGATCTAATCATAACCGGAAATGCTTCTAAGCTAATTGATGAAATAAAAAAGAAGTTATCACAAGTTTTTGAAATGAAGGATCTTGGAGAACTACATTATTGTTTGGGTCTTGAAGTATGGAAAGAAGATGGTGTGACACTGGTTACACAAAGCAAATATACCAGGGAATTGCTTCAAAGATTTGATATGAATGGATGTAAGGTGATGCCTAATCCATTAGAAAAGAATGTTAAGCTCTGTAGTGATGATGAGATGAAGGAATTGGATGGAACTCTGTATCGACAAATGGTGGGAAGTCTAAATTATCTCACCACAACCAGGCCATATATTGCCTACTCAGTCAGCATCCTTAGTCAGTTCATGGCTAATCCGCATGAGAGTCACTGGAAAGAAGCAAAAAGAGTCCTTCATTATTTGAAAGGAACTATTGATTTTGGTATTAAATATACTGATGAATTTGATGTTAAGTTGGCAGGATATTCAGATTCTGACTGGGCTGGAAATCTTAGTGACAGAAAGTCAACCACAGGTTATGCCTTTAGAATTGGTTCAGGGGTCATATCATGGAGCAGTAAGAAACAACCAACTGTTTCTTTGTCTACAACTGAAGCCGAGTACAAAGCCTTGTGCAGTACTACATGTGAAGTTGTTTGGATGAGGAGAATTCTTGAAGACATGGGAGAAGAACAAAAGGCACCCACAGTTATCAATTGTGATAATCAAACTTGCTAATAACCCTATGTATCATGCCAGAACTAAGCACATTGAAATTCAGCATCATTTTGTACGAGAAAAGATACAGTCAAAAGAGATTGACTTAATCACTTAATCTATTATAACACAGATGAAAATATGGCTGATATTTTCACTAAGCCTCTAGGAAAGGCAAAATTTGCAATTTGTAGAGAGTTGCTAGGTGTGGTAGAAAATCCATTTCTCCATTAAGGGGGAGTGTTGGAATAATGTAGAAATTAGTATCTACGTAACTAAGTGGTTGTGAGTTGTTGTGTGCCTGTCCAATTTAGGGTTTGCTGGTGGT
>ML807031.1:94859-126224 GCA_009831015.1 Picea engelmannii | reverse complement strand
TGTACATTTCTTTCATTAATAGAAATCGTGTATTACTGTATCTCTGTGTTTATGGTTGCATCTCTGATATATTTCTGTTATATTATTGGATATACGTGATATCTCTGTGCATTTCTTTATTATATCTCCGCTCTCATTTCGTGTTGAAAATAATCCGGATCAAATTGTTTCTCCATGCTTGATTTTTGAAGATTTTTCTTCTGACCTAGGGGTTAAGACGATCTATCGATCATGCTACTATTAATATTCAGTAGTGATCTGCCATGTTGTTACAATTGATTGTCGAGAGCAGTAAATGGAATAGAGATCGGAGTTGAATCCCCAATTGATCAACTACGGTTCCAACGACCCAACTACTCAGCCATGGTAACAGTGATTATCAAATCCATGTCGCATTATTGTTTTGTAATAAAAACTATTGGTTATAGTTTTTTCTCGGTGCAACAAATAAAGTTGAGACCATAAACTATGTGTTGGATCAGGCTTGATCTCGAGACCTATTGTACATTAATAAAATGATTTTACCATTGAACCAGAGATAAGACTATTAAAGGTTTTGAACAATGTGTAGATCACTGTGTAATATGCAGAGCCAAGATGGAGAGTGAAAACTAAAAACTACGTGCAATGAAATCCAAGATTATTTTTATAAGGTTGCCATGTGAATATTTGATTGTAGTGGAGTTTGAGACCATAGGGTCTAACAACTCATGCATTTCTATGGAATTAGCCTTAAAATTGATGTCCTGTAGCCACTATTGAGTGTGAGGCATTACTTTTCCTAGGCTTGTTTTGACAACATTGTAATGGGTCTTATGGCCACTGTTGAGTGAGAGGTATTATTTTTTCCTGGGTCTGTTTTGGCAACATTGTAATGGGTATTGTAGCCACTGTTGAGTGAGAGGCATTGTTTTTCCTAGGCCTGTTTTGACAACATTGTAATGGGTCTTGTAGCCACTGTTGAGTGAGAGGTATTGTTTTTCCTAGGCATGTTTTGACAACAGTGTAAAACTTTTGTAAGCCCCTTAATGAGATATTGATGCAAAAATGTGCAACAAGAATCCTACCTACAAAAGATCGCAATGCACTATATTTATTCTATCACTATATTATCTAACTAATAGGTGGGACCCCTTAGATAACATATATTAATTTGATTTCACTCCTTTTTCTTAAAGAAAGAAATGCAACTTGCAAACAAATGTCTTGATTAGATTAAAGTTTTGTATTCTATCCTATCACACATGCACAAATGGTTATTTATAATGCTCTTCACAATCAGATTGCATTAAATATGTCACCGCCATTTTCTAAAAGAAAAATAAAAAGGGGAAAGACCTATTGCGCCAGAGTTATGCTACTTACGATTATAAAGTTTTTTTTTTTTTTGTTATAATATGGCTTGTGACATATTAAAAAGAGTGGTTGAGTTTCATTCGATGCACATATATACCATCTAACAACAATGATATCATATAGAGGTTTCAATATCATACGAATTTGTTGCATAAAAGTATGGATGAGGTCAACTTGCAATTAAGTTCATATATGATATGATACCATATAACACATTACTTTATTGTTAAGTTGGTATCGTTAGTTGATTAAGTGGTGATACTTTATGTCATTTGCAAATGTGGTATATTAATAGTTTGGGATATGTAAGATTGTGAATCTGTTAGTTTTTAATGCATGGTACTGAGCTTTATTTTGAGTTTCAGCTATCATGGAAAGGTTGGTGGGTTTTGGTACTGTTGAAGAGACGTGAATTAAAAAGGAATTAATGTAGTCTTTGTTGCGTTTCTTTCCTAAGGTATACTACCTTTTTGCAACGTCACTTGTTTGGAAATGCTTTGTTGTTGTTAGTCAAGGGTTTTGGATTCTAAAGCTCATATTGGTGGTTGGATAACGATCTTTGGATATTTTTTTGTGGCTATTTAGTCGAATTGGATAGGTATGGACATTTTTTACTCTTTTGGAATCAATAAGATACTCTGCTTAGATAATTTTGAATATTGGCTCAAGCTTGGTTGCATGTTGTATGTGTGATATGAGTGTGACTCGGTGTTGTGCATGGATATTTAAGAGACTGTGAATGACGAGTTATTATGTGTTTTGGGTTAATATGAACGAAAATAATCACTGGTTTTTGAACACCAGTAATACTTCCAACCTGGGTTTTACATTGCAACTTATGATACAACTTGTTTTTTTTTTTTAAGTTGTGAATGAAGTATGAATGCAAAGTCTCACCACCTAGATTGCATTCTGGGTTTATTTTGATTACGGCTCGATATCGTGCACAATTTATTTCTTTTTCATTTGCTATGGATTTTGTATTCAAAACAAAATAAAACAAAAAACAAACAGTTTTCACTATCAAAGTTATCATTTCCACTGCTTCTGTACTTCATTCAAAAGGAAATATCATAAAATTATTTGGGCTCATTATAATGGCAACTCTGTTTGATTGTGACAATTTTTTGGGGCATACAGATGGGTTTCGAACTAGTATACCTCTTGTTGGTATTGGTTTAAATCCATTGGCAGTTAGTGGATTATGGTTTTATGATTTTAAAAGGATTTGAAATCTATGGTTTCGACTTTCCTTCTGTCTCAACTTACTCTTATTTCTGGATTCAAGGATGATTTTTGAGCTATTTTTTGTTTCAAGAATAAGATGTAAAACCCTACATTCATTTTCATGGATTTCATGACCAATATTTGGGCATGCTTGTTGATTTTGGTTCTCCAAAAAAAATTATGCACATAACAAGTTGGAAATGTTGCATGGAGATGAGTAATAATACTACAAGCTTGTGTGTGGTTCAACATTGTATTATTGGGCTTGTATTGGTTGGAATATTGATTACAAATCTTTTCATCCACAAATATTATGATGGCATCCAAATTTTGATAGTTGATTAGTGACCATTATATGAATAATATATGTGAAAACACAAAGATGAAGCTTAGTTCTTGTGCTCTATTGGATTAATATCATATTGGATTCATCCTGTTATTATGATGAATTGTATGGATTAAGTATGTTTGGTAAAACATAGTTTAAATGGTCATATTTTAAAAGAATAAAGATATGGTCCTTCTTACAGGAATCTATAAGGAAGAATTTTCTAGAATGTTTCTTAATACATTTTGATTGATGAATTGGATTCCAAAGAATCAAAGGAAAATAATTACAGAGTTTTATTCTACAGGCATGGAATTGATCACATTAGTTGATAATTGAGGGGATGATAACATTGTATGCAGAAAGGACATCGATCATTTTCATTTCTCATCCATGATTTCACTTTACACAAATTATAAAGCCCTCATTTTTCCCAAAATCATTTTATTATTCCCATGTTCTCTTTAGAAGAAAATGTGATTGTATAAAATCTCTGTAATTTGGAAAGATTAATAAAATGAAAATTTTAAATAAGAACAATGAGTAGTGCTAGCTAAATCTACAATTGAGTATGATTATAAGGTGACCTTTGGTTAAGAATTAATCTTGTTAGAATAGTAACCATTGTTTCCCTTTCATAAATATCACTTTTCATTCATTACAAATCTAATAATGTCCTATATATAATCAAATTTCCATGTTCTAGCTATGACAATTGTAGATCTAAGTTAGCAAAATGACTAACATTGTTACATGCAGAGTAATGGATTGACTGCATGCATTCTAATGTGTGAATTGATAAGAGCCAATATTTTAAATTTGTCTTTAGGAAAGTAAATTGATGGTTGATTAGTCCTTCTTGTTTCATATTTTAACCTAATTTTGCTTTCAGACAGTGAGTTTATTTAGTAGAGAAAGCCATGGAAGAGGCTGAATTTTTTTTTTGGCAGAGAGGAAACATGAGACCTAGATTCTCCATTGATTTTGGTGTTTATCTTCAAGAGTTGAATTAGCTATTTCAAGTTGGTTTCTTTAACTTAGTGGGCCAAGGAGTGTTTCAACCACATCCTATACCATAAATACCTTCTTACCAACCTCACCCAAGTCTTTCAAATGTCCATGTTCCACCTCATGTGTCCATCCATACAGAGGTTCCTATCAATGATGGTTGGCCCACAATTTCATTGTCATTTCCACCTCCACCTCCACTCAACCAACGTGCCCAACAAATTGATCATATTGTGTCCCCTGTTCAGTCCTCACATGCAAATAAAAGACTCAAAAAAACCATCCATGAGCCTATGTGAAGTAAAGGTAAAAACATGGTCCCTCATTCTAAGTCATATAATGATTTCTCTTAGTCAATCACCTTGCATGCCCAACAAATCAATGAACCATCTCCATCTCTCAGTGAATTTCATCCTTAGGCATCCAATCAACCACACACTAAGAAGGTACACTGAACAAACAAATTAGGAAAGGCAACAAGTAGTGAGAAGAAGAAGATTGCTTCACATAGTAAATAAGGCTTTTGACATTTCATGTTTGTTCTGGTGGTGGACAATTTGTTTATGTTTTGACTTTTTTGGACAACTTATTACTATTATCCTCATTTTTGGACAACCAATCAATAATTTCTTTTTGTGGTGGAAAATGCATGCTATTTATTTGGTATATATATGGATTATTTTGGGAGACACAAGGGGCTGATAAAAGTGATTGTTTATGTATATGCTTGATGTGGTGGCATGATTTATTATTTAAATAAATTATGGAGAAATAAGGAGGAAATCAAACTGGAAAAGATTTAAAGAATTAGGGGTCCCACCTATTAGTTATTATTTATTAAACCCTTGATCTATTATTATTATTTAATATTTGTCCCTAACTAAAGGTAGTTTGAAACTACCACAAATTCTTTTGAGGAAAATAAAAGTTGATCAAAGGAAGGGACATAAGAGAGAGAGAACAAAGAAATAATTTTTTGATAAAGGTATGCTCTTAAACTTGTGAGATTAATTACTTTTATTCATTCTAAGTTATCATAGAGTCTTAACCTTTTGTTGATAGCAGGGTCTTATTGAAGATAACGAGATTCAAAGATTGAGAAACATTATTCATCAACTTATTTTAGAAAGGTTGATCATTTGATCTTGGCCATCTATTTATTCTAATCTGTTCATGAATTAGTTTTCATTAGTGATATGGAATATTTTGCAGAGTCAGTAGATGATACTTTCATGGCTAAGTTGATCCATATTTCTAATATCATTCTTCACTTGTTGTCAGAATATTTTTGTATGGTGCCCATCAAATATCTCTAAATATGATCTTGGTTCTTACCCTTGCAGGGGTTTGAAAAAAAGGTTATGATTGTAACTTTGAGTGAAATCAATAAAATTGCTTTGTTGATTTTGATCTCACATGTGTATTCTCTGATATCACTTTCAGATTTACAATATTCCATTTGTTCTTTAATTCTCAAACACAATACATATATATTTTACTTTCTTCTTTTGTACAATTTGATTATAAAAAAACAACATTGGTTCCTTGTATTTATTACTTGAGAATCAATTGAAAATTTTGTCTAAGTCTATAAACCCCAGGTGATAATCCCAACTATATTACCCTAGCCAAGTAAGATTCGAAAATGTTGTAGTGAGGTTCCTCATACATTTTCCTCGACACGGGAGAGAGTAATGGGTCCTGTAGCCAATGTTGAGTGAGAGGCATTATTTTTCCTAAGGCCTATTGAGAAATCATTGTATACTTGTCCATGAGTGTTTTATAAACTCTTTGCAAGTATGGTCTTCCTTTGAATGTTTTTCAAAATTTGTGATCCATGTATTGTCAGTTACATATTTGCATTGATTCAAGTGTTGGCATCGACATTCTCATTGTGAAGTACAAAGGTGAAGGAAAATAAGGGTGCGGCCTTTTAGAGAAATTTGTCATGTAGATCAAAGAATCAACTATAGATTTGCATTGATGCAAGTGTTGGCATCGACATCCTCATTCTGAAGTATAAAGGTGAAGGGGAAGAAGGGTGTGGCCTTTCAGAGACATTTGTTATGTAGATTGAGCAGTGGAGAAGTGCATCGTGGAGTGTAAAACTCTTCCTAGAAGCTAGTAAAGGTAGATGCAGACAGTCAAGTTACAGTTTCTCTCTATATGTTTAGAGGACCAAAAGTTCTTTTTGTGGGGAGGTATATGATCCAGGAGGATCTCCATTTCCAATGAAGAAGTCTCAAACAACTTTCCGCAACTTTATGGAAAAGTTGTACTACACTTTACACACCAAGGCTAAAGCTCATTAAGGTTTTGGTAACAAGTAAAATGATTAATAATTTTGAGCATAATGTGCTCATGTATTTTTTATAGAATTTGTAAAAAGGAATTTAAATTAAGTGTGATAATCCACCTCACAAATTAGTCTCCTAGTTTCAAGGGGAAGTTAGAGTCTCATGAGTTATTTTTATATTCTTCCTCATTGTATCCCAAGTAGTTTCCCAGTCTCAAGGGGAGGTTAATAGTCCCATATGTTGGTTTGAGATTCTTTCTTATTTTTTCCTTTGAGTTGTTATTAGATCCTAAAATTGTGGATCTTGTATCCTTGAATTATGGAGCTAAGGAAACTATTTAAACTCCTTGTTGGGAGATATTTAGAGGGGAGGCCATTTGAGAGAGCTTTGCATTGAGAGGAATGTAGTCCTTCTGGTGTCCGAAGAAATGTCACTTATGTGAGAGCCTTAAGTTTTTTGTGTAAGAGAATGTTTCTATGGGTTTCATCCATGTAAGAAGCATGTACCACATTTTATGAGAAGGTTTCAACCCTGGCTAAAGGAAGGAAAATAAAATGATTCATATTCTAGGTGTATCCGAAGACGTAGCTAGGAAATATGGTGAACTTTGTTAACATATGGGTGCCAAATTGTGTGTGTGAGTTTTGTTTGCATTCTCTCTTGATTATGTAGAGATTTAATTATACATATGCACATAATTTGCTCATATTCATATACAATGCTTAATGATTATTTGCTCATGTTCACATGTGATTAAGCCTCAGTAAAATATCCTCATCATGGATTTTTGTAGAACAAAAAAAAATCCCGAATCACTAACACCTTTGTACCCAACAAATTCATCCATCACCCTAAACTTCAACCCTTGGTTCATCTAAATAATTGACATCTAAAATTCACCTAAAACCCGGATTAAACCCAATAATTTTTATTTTATCAAAATCATAGCATATTTTTTTCTAACTAACATGTTAACTATTCTAATTTAACTAAAATTCTAATTTCATTGAAAATAAATACGTTAGCTATTCTAATTTAACTAAAATTCTAATTTCATTGAAAATAAATATTTGTAAAAATTTACTTTTTATTTAAAAAACATTATATAAGACATTTCAATTACCTCACAATTAATTCATTTTACTTAACTTTGCCAACAAACTTACCCAAAATGATACTCATGTTGAGGTCAAACGGAAGTAAAACCACTTGACCATTGCTCAAGAATTAATGCAATTATACATTCAATACCATAAACAATTTTTTTTGTCATATCGGAACTACCACTATTTATTAATTAAATGGAATAAACAAAAAGGTCGTATTAAGTTGGAATGTCCGGAGATTACATGATGAACACAGAGTAATCATAACCAAAGACTAATTACAATCACTAAAGAGATCAAAATCATCATACCTTTTTACACTATCTTTAACAATTAAAATTAAATATCTAACTCCAATTGGAATTATATATCTTTCTACACATAAGAGTTTAGATAATTACTTATGGAAAAGCATCATCTTGCACCCACCCAAGACATGCTGTCACTTTGTTTAGTCGAAAATCAAACTCATTAAATCTAAGGATATAATATCATGTTCTTCTTGGAGCCAAGTCTATATGAGAAATTTGCTTCCCAGCTTTTAAATTCTAGCATTAGATTTCACCCCACAATGAGATTCTTTTCTACATAAGTTAAACTATCAATTTTCTTCCCAACTTTTAAACTCTAGCATTAGAGTTCACCCCACATTGAGATTATTTTCTCCATGAGTTAAAATATCATACCTAGTTTCCTAGGTAAGGTTGAATACATAAAAAAAAAAATTAAAAAAATATTTACATATAACATCAATCGCAAACATATTTCTCATTAACTAGAATGGAAACATAATATTATGATAAGCTTAGTTTCTCCTCAAATATATTTGAAATCAATTTTTAATGAGACCAATAGTAAATCTTCGGATCAAGTGCTAAATGGAAAAGGGATCGAGGTTGAGATCACGATCGAGAGTTCTATGATCTAGCTCACCCATCCATGCCTACGAATGTGTGTCCTTGGAATGTCTCTTCTCCTTTTACTTCTTGATCATGCTGCAGACAGTTTGGCTCTAAGGAAGGCATTTATAATGATGGATAAGTACTATGCTAATGATAATGGATTTACGAGCCACTAAATTTCTATTCATGGCAATGTTCCTCACTCAAGTGTTTTGATTCAGATTATTTTTTAGAAAGAAATGAAGGCAGAGATATAACAATGAAATATACAGAGATATTGTGAGATACACATAAATATTTCAATAAACACATAGATATAGTAATGCACAATTTTTATTAATGAGAGAATGTATAGAAATTGTATAATTATAGAGTGAATGACTCACTAGAATAGTGATAGCTTATCTCTGAGAAGAGATGTGATGACTGCTCTCATTTGCAAGAAGTTGATTGTTACAATGAGGATCCAAATACTTTTTTAACATAAATAAAATCCAAAACCCTATCCTTGGAAGATGAAAATCCAACAGGTTTTTGGACCCCGTTTTGGGTAGTTTGGTGTATCAACTTCCCAAGAGAATAAATTTGGCATACGATCTCCCTTTTGGATGCACGATAACTCGTTGGAAAGGTATTGATGAGGAGCTTCATTTCACAATATAAATCATTCCTTCAATGATTAGGGAGGTTCTTGATCATGAAAAATCATCGTTTAGGCTCTTAAAATGGCCCCGAAAGTTTATGACCCAAAAAACTGCTAAAAATAGTCAATTGTCAAAGAACTGTTTTGAGCTAGTTGGAATATATGAGTGGTCATCGATATCCACCTGGATTACTCCTCCATCTTTAGGAAGCAATGGTCTCCATTGTGTTGAGTTCCCTAGGGAGAGGGGGAAGCGTTTGCTTAATCTGAACCTTGGTAAGTTGCTTGCCTTGTTGGAGAAGTTGCGCTGCTTGGCTTGTGGAAGGTTGTCGAGAACCTTGTTAGAAGGGTTGGACCTTTTTAACCCGTCCGACTACATAACATGAATCTGTGAAGAAGGAATCTGTGTGCTTCGCTGCAATCTTGTTGACCTGCTTTTGATGGAAAAAACGTGCTTGGATTGAGGCTGCAGTGGTTGCAGTGTCCTTTTTTTCACCTTTTGAACAAATTGTGAAGAGGTTGAACTTTACAGTATGATAGATAATTTTGCGACACTGTTTTGTCGGTACAATAGTCATAACTACCTATGGTATCCTGTAGGGCTGACCCCCCAAAGTAACAATGACGCTACTAGGTCAAGACTCATAAACAACATGATGCCTCCACATATATGGCTATCATAACAAAACATCAAATACTTCCAGTGGGGAAACATCACACAATACCTCATCCTTGAAGGGATTGATGTCATATGACAGGTGACACTACTGTCTGACACAAAGATATTGTCCCTAGCGAAGCCATCCAATGTTGTATGGTTGTGGGTGTGGTGTTGTCGGAAAATCCAACTGCTTGATGACCTCTGTTGAGATGAGGTTCTTATGGATTTCTCTATCAAGAATAAAATGTAGCGAGGTCCCCTTCACCCACATATGTGAATGGAAAAGGTGCTCCCCCTCCTCTGGATCCTCTAGTTCTTTTGGTTGGATTGTTACATTCGCGACAATGGCAGTGGGTTCTGCATCAATTATCTGTCTCCTTTTATTAGTGTCTGAATCAAACTCTGAGTTAGGGCTTGACTCTATTTCTTTGAGCTCAACCACCAAGGATTTTTTCGAGTGACATTCATCGGTGTTGTGCCAAGGGATTTTGTGGAAGTCGCACCACTTCCCAGTGTCCTTCGTCTTCCCGTTACCCTTTTTTTCATGTGGCTTGGACTGGTTTTCTTGAGGTTGAATTCTCTGTGAGTTAGGGATGCCTTTGTTAGATAGAGTGGTACAATATTATCATTGATGTCAACAGGGTGCAGAAGAATATAGTATAAACCCAAAGCTCAGAAGGAAGAATGTTAATCAAAGCTCATAAGAGATGACACATTTGAAATAACATAGGAGACAAAGTTCTTCTAGCGAAAAAATACTTTTGTAAAGGATCGAGTTACAAGAGTCGTTCATTCTAATTTTGGGACAATCCAGGATCGTTACATCGAGGTGATGTCAGAGGTTGGGAAGGATTAAATCTCAACCATCAAATCTAAAGTAGGAGCTTCAGATGGTTTCCCAACCATTGGATCAAGATTTGATCTGGAGTAAAAATATTGAAACCATCAAATCACACTAAAGGAAAGAAGGTGGTCAACTCCGAAAATGACCACTCCGACGAAAAGGAGTCTAAAACATGTAAGTTTACCCAAATTTTGAAGCCTCGATGTCACAAACTCCCGTCGACCTTCGGATCAGAGGAAGAATAGGAAATCCCATCAACTGTTGATATAGAGTGAAAATATTTAGAGCACGCTAAGGAAGAAGGTGGTCAATTCCGTCCTTGGCCTACTTTGGTGATAAACAACTCAAATAAACCAAGAACTCCTGAACCCTGGAGTTCCAGAATAAACAAAGGCCATAGGATCAGGACAATTGAAAATATACGGTGGTAGATCTATTTGACACTTCGACAATAATCAAAGGATGGTATAAAAGTGCCCAAAATCTTGAAGCCATGAAGTAAAACATGTGGCAGAAGGAAAATATGATGTGTGGCCCAATCGACTAGTGACAAGTGTTAAGGTGTAGTTGGCACATTAGTTATAGGAAAGTCACGAATCAAGGTGACATGTGGCAGCCACTCAACCGTTTCCACGAAAACAATGACGTCAGCAAGATACATCACTTCGAAAGTACATCCTTTGGGGATATCCATCTTCTCCCACTAGTAAAACTACCCAAAGCATTGAAGGATGAAGTCATGAATAGTCAAATACCTAGAGAGCAGGAGATCCTTTGTGCCTAAGTCTACAGTCCTAGATCCTGGACATATGAAGGTTATCAAGCAGAGATTGTTAATACATCGCTTGGAAGAATTTTCTCCGAAAGAGTTGGAAGACTGCAAATGCCTGAGTCATGAAACATCGAAATCCCAAAATGAACGAGAATCGTGGATCTCAAACGTGCAAATAAAACATGACCGCCAATATTAATAAGTGATTAAGCACTTGTTTGGCTTAGCGCTTAGTCACCTCTTATGGTCATATGGAATAGAGGTCCTGAAAGTGCGTCTATACAAATTTTAACAAACAGAGGAATAAATCTCCCTCTATCAAGAAGGAACTTTGAACCAGACAGGATATGGATTTTGTCCTGATTGATATTAAGTGATTAAATACATCCAATGCATTGGAAGGATAATTGAAAAGCTCAAATATGATATGTTGGAGAATTGGGGACACAAGAAAAGCTTAATAATAAAATAAAAATACATGGGATCGAATTAAAAGAAATCGATCCATACTTGTGATCGATTTATGAAAATCCCTCTTACTAAATTGAAAATATTTCACGTCAATGCATGAATAATAATAGAGGGAGATATTAATTCCAAATTAAAAGACAAATGTTATTACTAGTAATTTAATTGAAGATGTGAAATGATCCAAACAAATGGACACAATGCTTCAATGCTCACACTAGTTGGAATATTATATAATCAAGAAGTAACAGTGAAGAAGAAGTGTCTTTGCAGTCCATATCAGAAGACCAAAATATGAAGCAGATTCCAAAGAAGAAGAACTGATGATACTTATGCAATGAGGGTGGAAGGGAGGAGCAAGGAAGTATTCATATCCTTTACTAAGTAAAGTGTTAAAACAAGGGATTTGGTTCTTCCTAGGGTTGGTTCCCTGAAGACAAAGGAGTTGGTGCTTCCTAGGTTTGGTGCCCTAAAGAAAAGGAAGTTGGTGCTTCCTAGGGTTGGTGCTAAAAAACAAGCGAGTTGGTACTTCCTAGGGATGGTTCTCTGAAGAAGGGGATTTGTATCTCCAAGAGTTGGTTCTCTAAAAAGGATTGGTGTCCTTCACTATCTCATATTATTCTCTATAAAACCTTGTAATTCCTGTTAATTATATTTATATAATTTATTTTAAATACAAGTTCATTGTTGATCTATTGTGGTGATTAATAAAATAAAAGAGTAATTGCTAATTGTTTAAAAAGGTAATACTGATTCACTCCCGCCTCTCATTATTTCCAACAATTGGTATCAAAGCGAGTACCTTCAGCATAGTCTAATAACTGGAAGGTAGATTCTGAAAGAAATGGATCAGCAAGATGGAATGTTTTCCAACAAAGCACCATTGTTTAATGGAGGTGGTTATGCTGTCTAGAAAATAAGAATGAAAATATACTTTTTGGCTCTTGGTTTTGATGTTTGAAAATCTGTTGTAGATGGTTACACTGCACCAACTACTCCACCTATAGACACTGCAGGAAATAAGATTTGCAATGACAACTCAAGAGCAGTTAATTCCATTCTCAGAGGATTGACAAATTCTATATGTGTGAAGGTAATGCCTTGTAAATCAACAAAGGAAATCTGGGACAAATTGGAGGTTGTATATGAAGGAGATAGAAAAGTCAAGGAAGCCAAACTACAAACCTATAGAACTCAGTTTGAAAATTTGAAGATAAAAGAAGAAGAGAACATGGTTGGATAATTTCATAGGGTATATGAGGTAGTTATCTCAATCAGAGAAGTAAGGTAATAAATTACTGATAAACCTATTGTACAAAAGATCTTAAGGTCATTACCTATGAGATATGATGCCAATATTTCCTCAATTGAAGATAGACTAGAACTTGACAAAGTCACATTAGATCAACTTCATGGATTTTTTACAGCATATGAGATGAGAACATGGAATGACAAACCATCGAAAGGAGAAACAACCTTTAAGGAATCTAAAGAAAAGAAGAAACATGGACATATGTCTAATGTAGATCAGTCAAACATATCATATGTAGAAGAAGACAACTTTAGAAAGAAACTCCATAAAGGATTTGGAAGATATAAAGGAAATTTACCCTTCAAAGGTTTCAACTGTGGCAGAATTAGACACTTTGCTAACAAATGTCCCTATCCCAAGAAGGAGGATAATGATGATGAAGAAGCCCACAACTAGAAAAACCAATACGAGAAGAAATTTTATAAGAAAAATAAAAACTTCTACTCCAAAGAAGACATCAACTCTTCAGACATAAGTGAAGATGAATATTCAAAGATTCTATTTATGGGAATAAACACTCAATATAATAATATAGATAATGAAGAAAACTCTAAAAATGAAGGTGAATTAGATTTAGAAGTTGAACTGATTAGTGCTCCGGAGGAACTAAGAAAGTATAAAAATAAGAACAAGCTACTTAGGGCACAACTTCAAGAATTTTAAGAATCACATCAATCAAGAGAAAGAGATGCATCAAGAACTATCAAAGAATCAGAGCAAATCATCAAAGAATCAAAGCAGATCATCATTGATTTGAAGTCCGATCTCCTGGAAGCTAAAAAAATTGAAGAATTCATTTTAAAACAACTCAATGATAGAAAACAAGTATGTGAGAAGATAGAAGATAAAATTGAGTTGCTAAAAGGTGAACTTGGAAAATAAAAGAAGGTATCAAAATTTGAAAATAGTTCAAATATCTTGGATGAAATTCTCAGTAGTCAGAGGTCACCAAATAATAAGACTGCTTTGGGATACACCCAAGACTCAACTTCTACATCAAAAGGATTTATCAAAAGACCAATCAGTTATGCAAATGCTCTTAAAATCCGCTTAAGAAGATAAGATAATAAGGCAAGGATGATTCCATTGGAGACCATCCCAAATAAACAGAAATGAACATCCCCTACTAAAGAAAAAGATGACAAGAAGAATAAAATCACCAGAAGAAATACCTCTAACAAATATCAGTATATCTTCCTTGGATATTTCTATTCCTGCAATAATTTTGGACACAAAGAAGTACATTGTAAAGCCTAGAGAAGGAACAGTCCAAAAAATGTCCAAAGAAGTCAGAAGTTCAATACAAATAAAAGAAACTATAATTTGTTCTCTCCATTACAAGATTACAATATGGAATGCCTCAAATGTAATAACTATGGACATGAATCTAGTGAATGTATATTTTCAAAGTATTCCAAAGAGATAAATATTCCCAAGAATAAAAAAGTATGGAAGAAAAAGCAAGTAGAGAAAACAGAATGTAAAGTAGCCATGTATGCCAAAAAAAAAGTATGTCAATGGTATATTGACAATGGATGTTCTAAACACATGACTGGAGATCAAAATAAATTTCTCAAGTTAACGAAGAAAGAAAAAGGAAAAGTCACCTTTGGAGATAATGTGTCAATCAAGATACTTGGAAAAGGCACTGTTAGCTTAGGGAATAACAAGACCAAAGAAGAAAATGTACTTTTAGTAGAAAATATTAAGCCTAATCTCCTAAGTGTAAGTAAAAAATGTGATCAAGGTCACATACTTACCTTTGATTCTCAAAAATGTTAGATAAGAAGAGAAGATACAGGGAAGCTAGTGGCAGTTGCACCAAGAACATCCAACAATGTGTACATCCTTGACATGGAAGGAGAAGAAAAATGTTGTTTAGGTCAAGAATATGAAATTTGTCTATGGAAAAGAAGGTTGGGACATAAAATATTTGAAAAATTAATCAAAGCCAATAAGAAGGAGGCAGTAAGGGATCTTCCAAAGATTATAAATCCTTAAAATCCTATTTGTAAACATTGTCAAATAGGGAAGCAAACAAGAGTTAGGTTCAAAACAAAAGAGAATTTCACAACAAAACCATTAGAACTTATTCACACAGACCTATTTGGACCTACCAGAACTGAAATTACTTAAGGTGAACAATATTTTATGTTGATCATTGATGATTACACAAGATTGACCTGGGTATATTCTTTAAAAGAAAAAACAAAATCCTTTGAGAAGTTTAAAACATACAAATCCCTTGTAGAGAACGAAAAAAAATCTAAGAATTAAATATCTGAGATCAGACAATGGAGGAGAATTCACCTCTAAAGATTTCATTAAATTCTATGAAAATCATGGTATCAAAATACATTTTTCAGCTCCCAGTACTCCTCAAAATAATGGAGTGGTAGAAAGGAAAAACATAACAATTCAAGAAGTTGCAAGAACCATGCTAAATGAATCCAAGATTCCAGAAAAATTCTGGAGAGATGCAATCTACACATAAGTCCACATACTTAATCGAGCTTATTTGAGATCCAACCATGACAAAACTCCTTATGAACTATGTTTTGGCAAGCCAACATCTGTAAAACACTTTTGAATTTTTGGAAGTAAATGTTACATTAAGAATGATGAAGATAATTTAGGGAAGTTTGATCAAAGATTTGATGAAGACATATTTTTAGGGCATTCACTGAATAAGAAAACATGCATATGTTATAATCTTAGACTACCAAATATAGTGGAAAAATAAAATGTAAAGATAGATGATCTAAAAATAAATAAGAGCATATCCCAAGACATATAATTTTTTTATTAAAAATCTCAGCAAGAAGATGATGATGTAGAATTTCAACAAGAAGTTGATGATAATGAAACACTGGAAAATGGACCATATACTGGTGAATAAGACAATGAAGAAATTCCCTTGCCAAAATCTCGATCAAAAAGAGTTCAAAAGAATCATCCTGAAAGTCAGATTATTGGAGATAAAAATGCAAGAGTGGAAACAAGAAGGAAACTCACATTTGACTCAGAACAAGAAATGTTATCCTTGATAGAACCCAAGTCATTTAAAGAAGCCAACAAAAGTAAAGATTGGATAAAAGCAATGGATGAAGAACTAGACCAAATAGAGAAGAACCAGACTTGGGAACTAGTTCCAAGACCCAAGGACAAGAATGTGGTAGGAACCAAGTGGATCTTCAAGAACAAACTAAATGAAAATGGAGAGATTATAAAGAAAAAATCCAAATTAGTTTGCAAAGGATATTCCCAAGTGGAAGGTGTTTATTTTGAAGAGACTTTTTCTCTATTAGAAAGACTTGAGTCCATCAGAATGTTCCTGACATTTGCATGCTTCAGAAATTTCAAAATCTATCAGATGGATGTCAAGTCAACATTCCTTAATGTAACACTAGAAGAAGAAGTCTATGTTGAGAAACTAGGAGTATTCATGTTAACAGAAAATAAAGACTATGTGTTCAAGCTAAAAAAGGATATGTGTGGTCTTAAACAAGCCCCCTAGAGCATGGTTCTCAAGGCTTGATTGATACCTACAAAAACAGGGATATAAGAGAGGGACTACTAACAAAACATTATACATCAAAATTGAGGATAAAAACATGATTTTTGTGGTGGTATATGTAGATGACATCATATTTGGAAGTAAACTTATTATACTAAGAAGAAATTTTGCAAGAAAAATGCAAGAAGAATTTGAAAAATCTATGTTGGGAGAATTGCCCTTCTTCTTAGGTTTACAAGTAACTCAAAAAAAGAAGGAATATTCCTTTCCCAAGCTAAATATACCAAGGAAATGCTAAAGAAATTCAAAATGGAAGACAATAAACCTATGAGTACTCCCATGGTCACTGGATGTAAACTAAGATTATAAGATGACTCGTCAAAAGTGGACCAAACGATGTACATATCAATGGTTGGAAGTCTTCTCTATTCAACAACAACAAGACCTGACATCATGCAGGATGTAAGAATCGTGGGGAGATTTCAATTTGCACCTAAAAAAACTCACTTAAAAGAGTCAAAGAGAATGTTTAGATATCTTAAAAGCACCTTAGAACTTGGATTATTGTATCCAAAAGATAAAGACTTCAATCTAACTACATACACTGATATAGATTGGGTCAATAGTATAGATGATAGGAAAAGCACTAGTGGAGGATCATTTTTGGGGGGAAATGTCTGGTAGCATGGATAATTAAGAAAAAAACATCCACATCACTATCCACAATAGAGGTAGAATACATTTTTCTTGCATCCTGCTGCACACAAGTTCTTTGGATGTAGCAAACATTAAAAGATTTATAAATAAGATATGATGGTCCCATTACTATTAATTGTGATAAAACTAGTGCCATAAGTATTTCTAAAAATTCAGTAATGCATTTTAAAACCAAACACATCCCAATTAAATACCATTTCCTAAGAGATCAGGTTACCCAAAAGGTGGTTAAAATAGTGTATGTGGACACCAAAGAACAAATTGTAGACATATTCACAAAACCTTTTCCCAGGAGTACTTTTGAAAATCTTCCACAAAAATTGGAAGAATTCACATACCTCATTAAAACCATAAAAATTGTATCAGAAGAAAAGGGGCACATGGTCATGGGGAGCGAAGAAAGATCCCCTCTATCATTGTTGTCAAAGGGGGAGGAAATTGATAAGCAACATAAATAGAAATATTTCAAAGAAAAGGTTGTCATCAATGCCAAAGGGGGAGAACATTGTACACAATGGTACGATATTTTCATTGATGTCAACAAGGTGAGGAAGAATCCAGTATAAACCCAAATATCAGAAGGAAGAATGTTAATTGAAGCTTAGAGGAGATGACCCATTTGAAATAACATAGAAGATAGAGTTCTGCAAGTGAAGAAATCCTTTTGTAAAGTATCGAGTCCAATGAGCCATTCATTCTTATTTCAGGACAATATAGGATGGTTAGATTGAGGTGAAGTTATAGGTTGGGAAGGATTAAATCTCAACCGTCAGATTTGAAGTAGGAGATTCAAATGGTTTCCCAACTGTTGGATCAAGATTTGATCTAGAGTGAAAATATTGAAACCATCAGATAACACTAAAGGAAGGAAGGTGTTCAACTCTGACACTGACCACTCCAATGAAAAGGAGTCTAAAATAGGTAAGTTTCCCTGAAGACCGAAGCCCCAAAGTCATGAACTCCTGTCGACCGTCGGATCAGAGGAAGAATAGGAAATCTTGTAAACTGTTCATATGGAGTGAAAATATTCAGAGCACACTAAGGAAGAAGGTGGTCAACTCTAGCCTTGACCTACTCTGACAATAAACAACTCAGATAAACCAAGAACTCTCGAACCTCGGAGTTCCAGAATAAACAAAGGCCATAGGATCAAGACAATTGAAAATATACGGTGGTATATCTATTCGACACTTCATAAATAATCAAAGGATGGTATAAAAGTTACAAAAATCTCGAAGCCAAGAAGTACGACATGTGCCAGAAGAAAAATATGACATGTGGCCTAATCAGCTAGTGACAAGTGTCAAGATATAGTTGGAACATTAAGTATATGAAATTTACGAATCAAGGTGATACCTGGTAGCCACTCAACTAGTTCCATGTCAACAGTGACGTCAACAAGCTATGTCACTTTGGGAGTACATCCTTTGGGGATATCCAGCTTCTCCTACCAGCAAAACTACCTGAAGCGTCGAAGGAAGAAATCAAGAATAACTGAATACCCAGAGAGCGAGAGCTCCTTTGTTCCTAAGTCTATGGTCCCAAATCTTGTATATATGAAGGTTATCAAGAAGGGAGTGTTGATACACCCTTCAACGAAATTTGCTTCAGAAGAGTTAGAAGACTACAAAGGCCTAAGTCCCAAAACACCGAAGTCTCCAAATGAACGAGAACCATCCATTTCAAACGTGCAAGTAAAATGCAACCGTCAATATTGATAAGTGATTAAGCACTCATTTGGCTTAGTGCTTAGTCACCTCCTATGGTCATATGGAATAAAGGTCCTGAAAGTGCGTCTGTGCAAATTTTAACATATAGAGGAAGAATTTTTCCTCTGTCAGGAAGGAAATTTGAACCAGACAGTATCTGGATTTTGTCCTGATTGACATTAAGTGATCAAATGCATCCAATGCATTGGAATGCTAATCGAAAAGCTCAAATATGATTTGTTGGAGAATTGGGGATGCAACATAAGATTAAGAATAAAATAAAAAGACATGGGATCAAATTAAAAGAAATCGATCCATACATGTGATCGATTTATGAAAATCCCTCTTACTAAATTGAAAATATTTCACGTTAATGTGTGAATAATAACAGAGGGAGATATTAATTCTAAATTAAAAGACAAATGTTATTACTATTAATTTAAATGAAGAGGTGTAATGATCCAAACAACGGGACACAATTCTTCAATTCTCACAATGGTTGGAAGACTATATAAGCAAGAAAGAATGATGAAGGAGAAGTGTCACAACAATCCATATCAGGAGACCAAAAGCTGAAGGAGAGTCTAAAGAAAAAGAATTGATTATACTTATGCAGTGAGGGTGGAAGGGAGGATCAAGGAGGGATTCATATCCTTTACTAAGTAAAGTGTGAAAACAAGGGAGTTGGTGCTTCCTAGGGTTGGTGCCCTAAATAAATGGGATCTGGTGCTTCCTAGGGTTGGTGCCTTGAATAAGGGGATTTGTGTCTCCAAGATTTGGTGCTCTAAAAAGGATTGGTGTCCTTCACTATCTCATATTATTCTTTATAAAACCTTGTAATTCCTATTAATTGTATTTATATAATTGATTTTAAATACAAGTTCATTGTTGATCTATTGTGGTGATTAATAAAATAAAAAAGTAATTGCTAATTGTTTTAAAAGGTAATATTCATTCACCCCCCTCTCAGTGTTTCCAACATCCTTTACCATACTTTCGTTGTTGTGGTTTTGCAGACCCAAATTCCCGCTTATTCTGTTGCTTAAATTTCTTCTCTATTTTGACAACATATCTATAAGTGATTCCCAGTGATGAGATGTCTATAAACTCCATTTTGGTTTGTATGTATATGTGTAGATCCCCGCGGTATTTCAGAACTAGATGTCACTCAGATTCTTTGATACCCAGTTTGGTGCGCAAGGAATGGAAGGTATTTTTTATCTCTGACATTGTTTGGTCCTGCTTTTGTTGCAACATGGTCCATCTCATGTACTGGTCATCATAATTTCCCACAGGGTAATATTGCTCCTTGACCGCATCCATAAAACAATCCCAAGTGGGCTCGACCCCAAATATTCTAGACTCCTCTATGAAACTTTGCTCCTAGTAGGTTTCCCGCCAATGTTTGACATGGGGGAGAGCCTTAAGGAGTGTAAAGGCGGTCTTTTCTCTATTACTAAATTCCACCCCTACTTGCAAAACTTAGGCCACTCTTGTTGCTAAATAAGTGGCCACTTGTTACAATGACTTTATCTTTCCCTTTTCTCAGGCTACCATGCATTCAATAGAGGAAGAAGTTAACATAATTAGGGCTTATCAAGATGATGATTACATTGACCAAAAGGTGGGGGATCTATTCCTAGACTTGGGAACCAACATAAACCATGACACAAAATTATTTTGTACCATGGAACTATACTGGCACACAAAAAACATGGTAACAAAGACAATGCTACCCCAAGAGTAGGATTACAGGAAGTTTGGTTAGTGTCTCGAAATATTGGAATAATAAAACAAGTTTTTTCTTTCACTCATCTCATTGTTGGTAAAGAAGCATGGTGGTGTTTTCCAACTGACCCACAATATCTCCTTGGAAACAAATCCCCTCCATAATCATTTGGTGGCTGACGCAATTGCTGGGACCTCCAAACGTCCCTCCTAGGTCCCCCCCCCCCATCCCCACACACAATGTTTGAGAGCTTCTCTCTCTCTTTTTATGTTTACAATAGCCATATTAGATTTTTATTCTACTCTTTTGGTTTTCTAGATAGTTTAGTTAAGCTTCAGTTTTATCTTGTTTTTCTACAATATGCTATTAAAAGATGGTCTGGTTTCCCTCTCGGCAGGCCAACATAATCTATATCTCCCAAACTTTGTGATGTACAGTGAGATGCCTTGATATGGCTTGACACTTTGTATATTTTCTTTATATTTCAATAGAATTTATGCTTACTTACAAAAAAAAATGAGACCAATAGTTAAAAATAAAGCATCCAAGATATCCAAGCTTTCTACAAGTATTCTAATACTAGAACCATAAGTCTTATTTTTTACTTTATTTTCAATTTTGACTAGTTGAAAAAACATTGTTTTTATGCTTGGAATACATGCCAAGAATAAGGTCATTCAAAATATATTTTCGACCCCAATTTCAACCTCGTTTGTGACCATATTTTTTACTCGTAAATTTGATTCTAGTCAAAATTATAATCATTGAATTAGTCAAAATTTATTGAAATGTAATTAGGTCAATAAAATAAACATGATATAGGTAGAAAAAATAAAAAAATATAGGTCAAAAATGTCGATGACAATGTAAATTTTAGGTCAAAGAATTAATTGAAACTAGACATAGAAAATATGGTCGATAAATGGAACTACATGGTTGAACTTTGTCCACATATGTTATTTGTTTAGTCAAAATTTGTGTTGAAAGATCATTAGGAGATATAGGGGACAAGGGATGCTCCTTCATTAGACTCCCTTGGTAAATGAAAGGTAATTATCATGCTTGTACAAGGAAAATTTTGGCACCATGCTCGTTCCCCTTGGCCAGTTTCCACTATAATAACCCACAACCTTTATTTAAAGCCTTAATCTTTCCAGTGAATTGCATGCTTCTTGGAAATCCCCGCTATATTTTCCATCATTTGTCTTTCTACAATGGTACCTACTGTCCCTAAAAAATTCTTCCTTCTCCCCTTCTTTGAAGTCATCATCCTCTTTTTTTCTTATTTCACTACCACTTTTCTTCAACCTATTTCACAACCATGTCCTTGTATGCTATCACATTATTATTCATTTCCTTTGTATTATCTTCATATTTCATAACAAAACTTCGAATCTCTTGTTCCTCCATTTCCATTAACAATCATGACATTAGACACAACATCACTCTATCGTTCCCTTCGTTTTCCTCTTCCATGGGATACAAATTAAACTTATTTCCATCCTTCAAAATATGAAAAGTGTTTCTCTGACCATCATTAACAATGCCTCTATCATACTGCCATGTTCTTCCCAACAGTATCTGATATGTCATGTCTATCAATGGGTTTCAATCATAGTTTTATTTTTTATAGTGACTTTATGACCCTTTTGCAACCAAGACACTTGGTACGCATTTGAGTGAGGGATACACTTCAAATTCAATTTATGGTAGAAAATAAATTCTGAGTATTACCTTTCTCTACACTCAAATTGTCTATCTTACCTCTCACTTTGTATTTGATATTCAAGAGACTCTTCCTTTATTATGGTTTCCTTCCATTCTTCTTCTCTAGTTGTAACAACACTCCTCACAGTCTCAAATTATATCCATCTTCAGCCTGCATTGTGAAAACTTCTTACTTAACCATTGACTCTACTATTTTTGCAATGTGAACCCTTAAATATTTCCTTCACTTTTCATTCAACATCTCTTAATACTCATATATTTTCAGTGTCCTTGTCCTCTACTTTTGAAATAGGTTCAAGTGAATCTGTCCCCTCTTCATCTTCCTCCTGCTGAACTCTTTTCTCTATCAATTGCAAATCCTCTTTGAGATTGATTCATAATTATGGCACTCTTTCTTCATTTATCCTCGCTCTTGGCAGTCTTCATTTATTCATCCTCTCTGATGGCAGTCTTATTTAGGAAACATGACTTCTTTGTCTCAAACTGTGTTGCTTCCTATCCAACTTCTCTCCAAACATCAAGGGAAATTGATAGGCCTCAATGACCAATGATAAATTCAACACAATGAATACATATTAGAATGGAAACCATATTCCATTCACATATTCAAGGCTCTCATCATTTTTCCTTTATCTTTCATGTAGTTATTTACCGACATTTCCATCAGCTTCAAATTTGTATCCTCCTTAATAAATTCAGTGAATCATCCACAAGTAAGAATTTGTCTTTCAGTGTTTCCACCATCCCATCCCAATTCATAATTTTCTCTTTTTCCTTCCATATTCCAATCCAAAGGAATCGTATCCCATCATTATGATGCATGGCACTTCAATTTGATAACTCTTATGATGCATAACACTTAAATCTGCGTAAATTCAAAGAATTTTTCCATATCCTCTAATTTTTTTTTCCATATTCCCTATCCAATCAACTAGTTCTTGTGGATTTGAATTCTCTGAATACATAGGTGTAACTATTTTAGGTCTACCTCCTAAACCCGAAATAGCCTAAGTTATCCTCTCTCGTGTTTGTTCTAGTTCTTCACTCAAAGATTATTATTCCCCTTCATCCTCTCCCTCATCATTTACGTTAACAATCATTAGACTCCTTATGTAATATTTGAAGTTATTCAATGTCTCCTACCCCAATTCATGTTCCATCCTCTATGTGCCATGCACTCTTGCACAACCTTTATTTTATGTACCTTTCTTGCATGTTTTCACAATGTCTACCTAGTCTTGATGCTGAAGCTTCCTCACCCCCTTGGCGACTCTACCAAACAATTTCCTTAGTTGTGTTAGGTAGCAGAAGAAAAATAGAGCACTTTAATAGAGAATAAACAAGTTAAACACGCATAAAACCGAGAACAACAATCACATAATTGACACAGTGATTTATGTGGAAATCCAATGCGAGAAAAAAACATGGGAAATGATAATCGATATTCTTATTATTCAAGGGAGAATTACAATAGCCAACCCAAGCATACAACCATCCTCTCCTCTCATACACACAACACCCCAGTATTGCGTCTTGCTCTCACTCACTCTACACTCATTGCACTCTCACCTCTATGGGTATGCTCGTATATATAACATCTCTCAAACAATTAGACTAATTGACTATAATTACATCCACTAGTTACACAATCTGTTCACAAAAGAGTGCATTCATGCACATTCCTAATATAGTTGCATGCATGTGAATGTGGCCTCATGAGGAAATTCATTGGCATGTTTCCAACAATCTCCACCTTGACAACAATTTATATGATATATCATGCCATTAATTAATTCATCACCTTTTCTGCAACCCAAGAGAATCCAAACACCATCGTAGATTCTATAATAAAATTGGTTTCGTAAGCACGACTGCAAAATTCACTTCAATATGTACCATTATTCCTCCATCAGTAACATGTCTAATAAATCGATGCACTTGTCCCATTTTGATACCCTGGACCTTTAGTCAAATGCACAACACTTTTACCACCACAAAACACCACATCATGTACCTACCCAAACTTACCCAATAGATCCTTACATTCTTGTAAGAAATAACCCAAGGGAGGTCTTCTCTTGTCCAAATCTCATGAATCGTAACCACTAACTAAATCACTACAACCATTGTAGGTGATACTTGTGCTTATGTGTTTGAAGCACCCATTTCCATGTTCTTCACATGGTTTTTCCACATGTCTACTGACAAAACCAATTGCATGTGAAATTCTGACCATTCCCCATCGAAATCATCAAACTTCCTACTAGCATATAATACTCAAGACATATAACCCTTGTCTTCTTCATAAGTTAGGACATAAACCTGAAAACAACTTGCAATGGAAAGCCAACGAGATTTTACTAGTTTCACATTATTTATACTGATTTTCCTGAGTATCTTCACCACATACTTCTGTTGTGATAACCAAGCTTACTATATTTCCTGTCTCTATATATTTCCATGCCCAATATTTATTTTGCTGCTCCCAAATATTTCATAACAAATGTTCTAACCAACTCAGCCAACATGTCAACCTCAAGCATGCTTGTGCTTGCAATAATCATAACATATAACACCAATATAATGAATATATCATTAACACAAAGGTTATACTCACTTCTTGTAAAATTTGGCTCACCATGAAGGAATCAAACATCTCGTACCATTTTCCTTGCATGCTTCAGGCCATATAATGACTCTTGAGTTTACAAACAAATCTTCTATTGTGATTATAAACTAACCGTTTTGGTTGTTCCAAATACATCCCCTTATCCAAAAAAATCCATGTAAAACAGTTTTAACATCTAACGCTATTAACACAACTAGTGCTAACACAACATGAATAGAAACAAGATTTTTAACAACTCGTGAGATACTTTCATGGAAATCAACACCTTCCAAATACCCTTCTGCTACTAGTCATGCTTTGGACTTTTCATCTTTTACCGTGTCTCTTTTTATAAAAGGAGATTCATCAAACACTGCATCTTTGTCCATGATGATTATGTGGGTAGTAGGATCCCATAGTATGCACCCCTTAACATCATCACCATATCAAATATCTACATTTTTTATCTGGGTCCTACTTAGAGTGTTGATAAAAAAAAATAAGCATCACAACTGAATAATTTCACATTTGAGTAATTGCTAGATGACCTATTCATACCTCTTCCTAAATCTTCTTTTATTTTGCAACCGATGGTGATTGAGTTACCAGATATCACAACTACTTCTACCCACAACTATTGTTGCACCTTGGCATTACTGAACATGCATATTCGATCCCATATTCCTTGCAATACTTTCCAAGTTCCATGGATATGAACCTACCTTAATCATATATTCTCAAACACTTGATTGACCTACCAACACATCAACCTTTCTATAGACCCACCTTTGTAACCTGGACACACTGCTCCACTTCAAAATTTGCATTCGAACAACCTTGACCAAATCCGACCAAGCCAGTCAAGTAAGCCTTCACCGCTTACCTCCAGACCCATTTACAATGGAGTTCACTAAGCCTTTTATAGGCTTAATTACATGCAATCAATGGACACAATACCATAGGATACCCAAAAAACATGGACTCGAAAAAATGACCTACTTTGACCTAAACACCAGATTTAACTCATTAACTCTTTCACCGATTCAAGTTTAATCCACCAGACATCCCCCCCACATATTCAATCTACCTAAATATATGTCTAGAATTTTCATAGGTGACCCAATAAACCAGGGGTATTCATGCCTATCTAGGTCTCACAGACATATGCCCATTTACATGCAATCAATTATTTTTACAACTCCAAATTAAATACATTTTTTTTTTCACGGTGATTCAACCATCACTGCCTGACTCCTTCTATGTGAACACAGGCGGTGAGACACAACAGACAGAAAAAAATTCATCAACCATACCTATAGCTGTATTTTCTTCTTTTGTGGAGTCTCCTTTGTATGCTTGTTGTCTTTTCCAACAATCCTTCTTGAGATGCCCATATTTTCCACATAACCAACATTTTCCCTTACCCTTACTATCTTTTGAGTTAGACTTAGCTGTAAATTTCTGATCTTTCCCTCCTTCTGTAGATCAATCTCTGACCACCATTTATTTTTTTGTTGAGGTTTCCTTATTGGATCTTCTCCTCATTTCCTCATACAATAGAGATCCCACAACAATGTCATAATCAATGGCATATGTTGAGCTAAAACACATAATTGTGACCAGATGATCCCAAGACTCACGTAACGAACATAATAAAGTAACTTCCTTGTCCTCATCTTCGTACGTTACACCCATACTAGATAATTGACAAATAAGAGTATTGAAAACATTCAAGTGATCAACAATTTCTGTACCTTCTTTCATCTACAAGCTGTACAACTACCTCTTCAAGAAGATTATGTTCATCAAGGACTTTTTCATATACAGACTCTCCAGTCTGTTCCACGAACCTGTTGTAGTCTCATCTTCAATGATTTTAAACAACACTTCAGCTTCCAAACAAAACGAATGGTACTGAGATATCTTTCATCCAGATCTTCCCAGTCCTCATATTTCATTCTTGTCAGTTTATTTATCTTTCTAGCCAACACCTTTTGTGAACCTTGTTGCACAAGACGATCCTGCATATTGATCTTCCATAGCGCAAAGCTATTCTTCCAACTGAATTTATCCACCTCAAACTTAGAACTCTACACTTTTTCCATTAACATAAAACTCCAAAACCACTACTTATAAAACAAAGTGTAGCGACCCCAAGGCTGAACCCCATTGCAAATCATGATATATGAAATGAATTGTAAACATGTTCTATAGGCTGGTGAGCCAAGTTTTGTAGAAGCTGGTAGGCTTATGTGTTTGTTAGGCCAGGGAGCCTAAGTGTTGAAGGACAGGAGCCTGCTGTTGTACTTGCATGTATGCAGAAGGATTAATAAAATATAAACACTGCCAGGTGCAGACCGACCACGATGAATGAGTGAAGGGGGAATGAGCATCCACAAAATGGGCAAGGGATTAGGGGCTGGAAGGTGGGAAAAAGGGGCTAAGTGTTGAGCCTAGGGGGCTTAAGCCTAGGAATAATATTTTAATATTATTCCCAAAAGACATGTGTATTTTATTTTTATCCTAAGTTCCTGGCAAGGGGAAAATGTGCAAAAGGGATGCATGTTGTGGGAACACATGCAGTTCCCAGGGTGACAAGTGTCAAATCTGGTGCATGCAAATATAATAGCCGAAATGAACCATGTGAGGGGGGGTGTCTCCATTCTACCAGACCGTCTGAGCGTGAACCCGTCCGATCTCTGCAAGAATACCCTGGTACAACCCTGAAGGTGGTAAAAAGCATGTGTTGAATTGGGAGATAGCCGGTACATCCTCAGTCTGAGCAGTTGGAACTTGCGCGCAGGATATTTGCACCCCTCGTACAATCCTGAAACCAAAACTGTGAGACTATCCCGTGATTGTTGAATCTGTTTGGGAAGCGTGTGTCTGTTTTTCCCAATTGGTTGTTGCGGCCATGCAATGTTGGACTGCGCGTGGCATACTGGCCAGAGTAAGCTTTGTGCTGAGCTTGTGTATGACCTCTCTTCTGGTGAGGGAGGCGACTGTGGTTGGAAGAGGCAGGTTGTTAGGCCTGTGAGCAACTCTTCCCAGGTGAAAGAGTTTGTTGGGAAGTGGTTTCTTCCAGAGAGTGCCCAACACCAGCTACGGGCTCTGAGACTTCCTGATCCGGCCTGCTGTCGAGGCCCAGAGAGGGAGGTTAGCACCGATGGACTTTGCGTGTGAAGGTGTATACTCCCGAGTGGAACAAGCATGTGGGGAATGAGAGTTTGGTAGTAGTGAGCGTAAGATGGCATCTTTGGGAAGAATCCTTCCAGATATTTCTGTGTTGTTTTCCCTGTAACCTCAGCCTAGCCTAGGATTCCTTGCCTTGGGGTGGAGCTCAGTCCCAGCTCGAGGGTGACCCACTGTTGAGATGATGAGTAGTGTGGTCTAAGGCTGGGAGGTTCGTGGAAGGCCTGCACTTGGTTGGTGGATTTCACCACTGTTACTAGATAAGTATCTAACTATGTTCTTATCACATTTTGCATGACTGTGCTACATAAATTATCATGATTTCCGCTGTGTATATGAATTACTGTTAAATGTTATGGATTGTTTAATCGTAGCCGTAAATTATAAATTTTACTCTAAGTTAAATGTATTTCTTTACTTGAATGCATGTGATTATATAATGTCTGTACGAATTATGTAAAAGTGTGTGTACAGAATATTACATAGTGCGTTATAATCTTTGGGTAAGCAAATGGGTGTGCTACAAATTGGTATCAGAGGCAAGGTTTCGATGTTGAGTCTAGATGGGCCGGTGGAATGGTTGTTGGACCGAGAATGTGAAGGAAATTGGGCCTAGAATGGCCAATTGAGGACCTTGGTTTGTTCCAGAGTGTCAAGTAGTTGCTTGACTGCGCTTACGAGCTCAGGAGGTTTAGCGATGCAGTGAAACTGCAGCCGGTGTGGTCTATGGCCATGGGGAGACAGGTCTCTACACCAATGGTGTTAGAACCTTAGGATCTGGTGGGAGGTGTCTAAAGGTTCAAACCTCAGTGATTAAAGGAGAAAGCCTGAAATAGATCTAGACAGACCGAAAGATAGGGGACACGTGTCATGAGATTTTCCATTTCGGGGAAATCGGGAATCGCAATATCGGGAGTCATGGTAACAAGGGATCGGGACTTTCCATGATGGAAACCCCAGAACAATCGTGGACCGTCTGATTTGAGATGGCCATGTGTTGTGAGACTACCCGTTTCGAGGATTGGGGATTCGAAAGTTCCGATGACAAGAACTCGGACTTCCGTCATGATAATCCCGACCATACTGTCAAGACATTAGCATGCGACTAAGTCTTGATGAACGGACGAGATTCCTTCGGGAAATCTCAGGGTCTGTAAAGACCATTCGATGTGAGAAAGATTTGACCGTTGGATTTATGCGTGGAATTTCATATCAGAGATTGGGTGTTGGAAATCTCGACATCACTACAACAGGAATCGTGAAATCGCAAAACGTGATATCCTGATGGACAAAAGAACCGTGTGGGGGCCACAGGATCCGAGAGGTGGACAGGTGGCATGCCGTTTTGAGTTTTCGCGGCGAGAAGTTTCAAAAATTTATGCATTTAGGATTCACGATATTGCGAACTCTGAAATGCCGAGGGACTGAGGGATCGTTGAATAGTCAATCGTGCGAGTGTATCGGAGAAACGACATATCGGGGTTCGGGAGTCGGTAAAGCAAAGTTGTCTGACATCGCGAGTGTAGAAATCGCGATAGGGAAAACCCCGATAAGGGTAAAAGACTGTGGTCTTATGAGAGGCGGTCACATGGACCTTGCCATAGCTGGGGCGGGGGATAAGGAAAAAGGCGCATCAGCAAATCAGGGATTAGGAGTTCATGAGGACAGGAACTCATGTCGTCGGGGATCACGAAAGCCCGACACCAGAAGCTTCAATTGGGAGATGTGCCACGTAGACACATGAAGAGTACCATGTGCCAGTGAGTGGGAAGACAAGACAAGAGTGGTGGGACCCTAATGATGTCATCGAAGGTGACGAGGATCCTCCGAAAAAGCACCACATACCACTATGGTAGAGGGCAACAGCTATGCTGTGGACCCAGAGGGTAAAGTAAATCGGAATTTTGGAATTCGACAATTGAAATGACAAGAGGTGGGGAGTCCCTGTATAATGAACTCCCGGGTACCGAAAACCCGAAGTCCTGGGTACCGAAGGATGAAAGTCCCGAAATACCAAAAACTAAAGTTTCGAACACTTGAAAAATACAGAGCTGAACAGAGCTCAGAAAATTCGTGAAATTGAAACACTTTCTTAAAATCGATTGTCACGAAAGATGAGGAATTGTCAAGAAATGAAGGTTCGACAAAATTCGAGTCGTCTGCGCATTATATTGCAGAAGACTGACAAGTGCCAGAACTGTTGGGAAATTGCCACAAAATGCAAAGAAATGGAAGAGATACATAATACTTCCAGTTCAAGAAACTTATTTAAAATGAAATGTCTTTTATTTTGTTCGAACTGGCTTATAAATATTGTGGATTACTCGTGAAGGTTTAATGGACTAACAAACTTCGAATTGAATTGCATAGTGTATGTGCAGAGCTCAACGAAGGTCAGGATTCCAGTTAACCAACGCCGAGTATGGAGTGGGGAAGAGTGCAGATTACCCCTAAAATAGAAGACGAACGGGAAGGAAAGGATGTTAACCTAGGAGTCGAAGGATCGAACTCCAACGGGCATGGAAAAGGAAAGGATAGGGAAGGACACATAATGAAAATCATTGAAAGGTTGCAAAGAGAGGCCAAGGCTCGCTGAGATGATAGCCAAAAGCTTATGAAAATAAGGGATCGATAGGGTGAGCTAAACTTAAAATTTTTGAAAAGCCTGGAAAGAATAGAGAAGAAACTCAAGAAGGGAAGAGACTCAAATACGACGGAGAGTCGCAAAACCCATGAAAGAAGAAGAAGGTCAAGGAGAGGTAGCCGACATCTTAGTCACTCCCAAAGACATTCTGACAGGAAGACACACAGTAGTTCAAGCCCATCCCCTACCAGAAAACATCAAAAATATGGAAAGGAGGAATTGAAAGGAGAGATGAACAAGATTAAGCCTCCAACATTCGATGGAGAACATAAGAAGGAGGAAGATGCTGAGACCTAGTTGCTTGGCATGAAGAAATACTTCCAACTGCAAAATTATTCTGCCCATGCAGAAGGAAGAATTGCAATGTACCAACTGAAAGGAAAAGCATCTATGTGGTGGGATCAGTTTGTGCAGGTGCAACACATCAGAGAGAAAGAGGTCACGTGGAAGGAGCTTAAGAGGTATTTCGAGAAGAAATACCTGACTAAAAGATACTATGACAAAAAGATGAAGGAGTTCTTCGAACTCAAGTTGGGCAGTATGACCATTGATGAGTATGAACGAAATTTTCTGGAACTACTGAAGTATGTTCCATTC